>JAWNNQ010001353.1:195000-250616 GCA_035044765.1 Leucophenga montana | reverse complement strand
AAGTTACTTATTTTAATTAAATATAAATAATTAATAATTAATACATAAATAATAGCGATTATTTAATAATAATAATATTTTGTAGTAAAAAATTAACTTTATACAACATACGATTAACCGTAACCAATTTGCAGCTTAGCATCTGTCATTGACCCCTATTTTTGGATAAGATGACTGGGCTAATAGTCAATTAAGATATACAACCATGCTTTCAATTTCTCTTACTTTTGCGGTTTGGACTAAAACATACGATTTCATTTGGATGGGCTGTGAAACTCTCAACTTTTTGTTATCGATATGCTTCATTTCCAAAGGGGCCATGATAAAAACTTTCTCATCGATTCATTATTTCAACTATATATACTATAGGTATCTACGGTTTATAAAAGATTTTCCAATAGGGACGGGTATATGTAAAAATTTGATAAAACAAGTGGTTTGTGAGATATCAATGAATTTTTTTATTTTACAGGACTATGTGTGGAATATGATATCATTAAAATGGCCGCCGCGATGGCACGTGTTATGTTGTATTTGAGGGTACCGGTCGTTTCCGGCTTATTGGCATAGATCTGCGACTTAAGGAAATTCCATACCACGTCAGGATAACCATGCTCTGAAATAGCTCGTGCAGAATATTCATTGTGGCACGTAGTGCCGTCCTGTTAGAAATACATGCCGTTCACATTCAAATTATTCAATTTGAGCCACATGGAATTATAAATCATCGAGCGGAAGTGCTCTACATTGATGATTATTACATTAACACACAAATAAGCCTCGTCGCCTCGGGTTATTCTTCATACTCTCACGGATACTGGCGATGACCCGGTCCGACTCGTATTTGGCCACCAATTGTTCAATATCCGAATTGGATGGACTGCCTTTTAACCGTAAAATGGGCACAACGCGCGGGTCGCCACCCGCCAACACCAATTTGAAAATTGCTCAACACTGCAACTTGCCATGGTAATTTGTCTTTAATGTCTGAAAAATAAACAAGAAATAATTTTAACTGCGGTTCAACCGAAGCTCTAATACCATTCACCCGAAACATAAACTTAGGTGGTGGTTGTGTAGAGATCCTACCCCATTTGTGTATGTACGTGAAGCGACCCTGCATAAGAATCCACCATAAGAATATCAAGCTGATATTGACTTAACTAAAGACGTTTTTCATACAAAAGTACAAAAGTCTTCAATGGATTTGTGTGAGGGCTTCCCTAGAAAGTGGCACTCAAATTAGTAATTTGTATGAAGTGGACGCTCATAAAAGCCACCATATGGAATGTCGAGTTAATATTGCCATAACTAAAAAAATACAAGAACACAAAAATGTGCGGTGGATTTGTATCGAGCTAAGCAACAGTGTTGGTTGGAAATTCGCAACCAATTACACGTTACATGAACCATTACACGTTACAATGATATTGGTAGAATCAAAAAAAGCCATGGAGGTGAATATCCAAAAACTGCAACATCGGAAGAAATGGTTAGAAAAATAAAGAACAGAATTCAGTCGTTGTCGTTTTGTTGAACTGTAAAATTTTTTTCATTAGAAAATACCATAATTTCAAGCTAACGTTTTAACACCTTTGCTTATGCTAGGCGAACTGCCTTTTGTACAGGTGTTTAATCTTGCACTTTTTGTATTTTGTACGGCTTCAATCGTAGTTAGTTTTTTAATATGTGCAACTTGCTACGAGCAGACAGATTAAGTTTTTTCGCCAACTGAACTGCGCTCATACCAAGAGTTCAACACATTGAAATACCAATAAAAAATCATTCCATTTAATTTTGGAATAACCATTGTTTTCTATCTCAAATCATAGCAGACTTAAGGAGAACAAATTCATGATATACTCATTACTTTACTTCAATTAAGTATTTCAGTTTGTGTACTTCAAGTATTTTACAATTATAAAAGTACCAAAAACTTATCCTGATCGTATGCGTAAATTATATATATAGATAAATTATAAAATATTTATTGCGTATAAAAATAGCGGATGAGGCGCCAACATAATTTTCGCCAGAGCGGTGTATTATGTAAAAACGGCCCAGTCTAGGAGTTTCAAACCAGAGCTGATGTAGTGTAGTACTTAAAGTTTAATTTAGATAGTTTGTGCATAGCAATACAAAAAAAAAACATTGTAGAATCATGGCACTATGGGGTATTTGACCGGTATATGTGGCATAAATTCATTTTTCACAAGTAATGCAAATTTAGGAATTTTTAATGCTAACCCATTATAAACACATCAAACTGTTATGTTACATACCAGAAATGTTAACATAACAGTCCAATGTTAAGTTAACAGCTGTTAAAGTCAGCTGTTGCAACTGGTGACCGCGTGTTTTTATTAAGTGCAAAATTGAAGTGCATTTTCAAATTGAAACACACCAAAGAAAATCATTTTAAAAATTTAAATTTGCAATGGATGTTAACTGCTCAGGTTTGTTGCTGCTTATATGTTGTTGTTTTTGTACGTGTCTTTTTAATAATGTGTGTAGTTAGCAAGTGGTGCCAATGTCTGATTTTGGAAAGGAAAGTTGAACTTTGCAAAGAGTATAACAAAATTGTTATCAAGTGTTATCTGTGAGTCCTTGTCCATGTTGTAGAGTCATTACTGTAGTCACTGCATCTCGCAGTGCCGCAGAGCCGCCTTGAGCAAGAAAATGCTGTGTTCCATTTTATTAGCGGATATGCAGATCCAAGCATTATTCGCCTTAATGAAAAATTAATAAAGGGAAAAGTTCGTATGTTTTGCGTTGATTTATCAACGTTTTGGAAAAAATGCAAAAGAAATATTAACTTATTTGCAAAAAAGAAACATTCGACATGGCTGGATGGCAAACTAAAATTGACCTTGATTAATAACAGAAACCATCTAGTATTAAAATCAGTTGGACGTCCAACAGTAACGTTTATGTTTAAAGGAGCAAGAGGACAAAGAAAGCAAGCAGCCAACCTCTCCAGGTCCCAGAAACACAATGTTCGTTTCTAGTTCAAGCGTCACGCATAGCTGCTCGTAAGCGAGGGCTCCACGATCTTGCAGCCGTTCTTAAATCAATCCTGCAAAAGCCAAAAACATCAGACAAATCGTGACAACAATAATTAGAAAGCCGGTTTTTCTCCAAGGCTTAACAAAGGAGCAGTTTTCTGCATTTCGGGAGGAATCAATGGAAAAAAAGTCAATATATTTCCACCTTATAAAGAAATGGCTGAGAAAAAACGCTTTGTCGACCAAATAATATTGAGATTAGCGACACGGTAGCTAAGGTTTCCCTACAAGAGATTTTGAACCACACCGCAGCTCGGATAGAAGAGACTATTGCAATGGCAATGAATATTCAGTAAACTGACTTTTTATCTGCTCATCTGATATTGAGTTATGGCTTGAGTACAGGATATGCGAATTACAACCAGGCATACACAAATGGCCAATCGAATAATGCAGATTCAATTCTATTTGCTACGACTGTTATGCCTCTTCGCCTTGTGGATTCATCCGGAAATATTTTATGGAATAATCGAACTCAGCATTTTTTCCAATAAGATTTTGTCGATCTTTAAAACTGGAATTTCTTAAGGAACCAATAGAAATTATTTTAAGAGAGAACTCATGAGACTTCATGAAACAGGAAATAGAAGACTTGATATCATGCAAAGTAATTTTGAATTAAAGGCAATGCGTTTATATAAAGTTTAGTCTCCACCTAACACTCATTGATGGCAAAGTGCTTAATGCCTTACAAAATCTTCCCAAGCTAGTTCTATTTGCAATGAGAGCCCCAAGGATTTCCTTGGAAATAAAAATTTTAAGTGCAGTAAATTTGTTCCATTATTGGACAACTTGAAATATGGAGTCAGCCCATTGCATAGCTGGATAAGATTTTTTATATTTGTACTTCATGCTGGATACATGATCGGTATTCAAAAATGGAGAGTTACTGACTTAGCCGACAAAATTATCTAATCCAAAAGAAAAGAATACATTCAGCGTATGTTTTGGGAAAAGCTGACATTAAAAGTCGATCAATAAAAACAAGGCGAATTTGGGAACACAAATGTCGGAAATACGGCGCGTCGTGCCTTTAATAACTATACGATTTTTCTGAAATTACTGGCATTGACGAACAGCTAATTTTAAACATGAGGACTATTCTTATATGCTTATCATGTCAGTTGTCAATCAACTACGAAAAATATGAAAAGCTTTGTCATAAAACTAGCTACCGATGACAGCGACAGTCCACAAGATAATTCTTCAGTCCAGAGAAATATTAGAGAGCACCGTGCTGCCAGTCGGTTACTTTGGGGAAGAGGCGGCTGAATCGCGAAACAAGATTTACAAGTCTGACAGACTTCACCATGGGAGAAAGCACAGCCGATTAAACAACTTCACGGATGTTTTTCATCGAGCTATGGACACTTCAGACCCAATAATTTCTTCGGTCAATCTGGAGAGACGCATACTGAATTTGGAGAGGAAGATTCCTTAAACTTTATGTTTAATATTGAACTTGAAAATGAAGAACATATTTTAAAATAAAGTTAATGTTAAAAAAAAAAATGGGCGGGGGTGGTGACAGAATACTTCTAAGGGTTTGTATAATACTAGAAAAAAAAACCGCATCAAAATATCTTGCGTAGTTTACGAGAATGCCACCTATACCCGTCAAATACCCCATAGTGCATGGCTATAATACTTTTATTACACTCCTAAATATTTCATTTCGAATTTTAATATTCACGTGAACGTGGATAGATCGAAGTGATCAAGAAAAAAAATTTATTTGTTTACCCTTATCCCACAGGATAAAAGGTTATAGTAAGGTTATTGAAATTTATGTAACAGGCAGAAGGAGGCGTGGCAGACACCACCCCGACCGCCCGTCCGACCGTCTGTTTGAATATCGAGATCTTGGAGATTATAAAATTTATTAGATTATTATTGTTAGTTTATTGGAGATTATTTAAGTTTTTAATATAAACATACCATACCATACCATAACATATTTTTAAGACGTTGTATGTTTTGACATTGCTTTGTAAAGAACAAATGGACAGATAACAACCCAAAATTTTTTAATACTGTTTTTATACCATTCACACATAGTGTGAAATGGTATTATCATGTTATCAGAATGTTTGTAACGTATTAAAGGAGGCATTGTAGACCCCATAACTTACATATATATATTATTGATCATCATACCTAGAAGAGTCGATTTTGTTGAGCATTTTTTATACCATTCACACACAATGTGAAATGGTATTATCAGTTTGTCTGAAAGTTTGTAACGTATTAAAGGAGGCATCGTAGACCACATAAAGTATACATATTCTTGATCAGCTCGATGAGTCGATCTAGCTATGTTCGTGTGTCCCTCCGTCTGTCCGTCTGTATGTTGTTGCGCATTGTTTGGGGACCAATTTGTATGCTATCCAGTTGTAAATTGGCACATACTCTTCTGATTATTGCAGTTTAATGGAGTGTCAAGATTGACCCGCAACGCCCACTCTTTCGGTTAGCCCCCATGTAAACCCGCTTCACATGTAGATTAATTGGTGGGACCCGCTCACTTTTTGAAAATCCTCTTTATTAAAGTAAATATTTGTTTAAAATGCGATGTGGTGCCTTTTTATGGACAGGCGCTTAACATATACAGTCTAATGGGCGTGTCCCGCTCACTTTTTGGAGCAGCTCCCATACAAACCCACCGCCCACTTTTGTATTTTTGTATGAAAAACTTATTTATTTAAAACAACATTAGCTCGAAATTCGATTTGGTGGATCTTAGTGGACATATACATATATTCATATACATTCATATACCTATACATATACAAATGGGCATGTCCAGTCTAGTGTATGTCTGTATATCTGTCTGTCCGTTTAATTTAAATACTAACAGAAAAATAAAAAGAATTTAAAAAATTAAAAAAAAGCAATAATAAACGTTAACTTCGGTTGAACTGAAGCTCTAATACCATTCACACGAAACTCTAATTGAAAAAAACTGGCGGTATAGTATACGCCAACTAGTAGATGTGTATGAAGCGATCATCTATAAGATGTCACCATATCGAATTTCAAGTTGATATTGACGTTTTTTTTATATAAAAGCATAAATGTGAGCTGTGGGTATGTATGGGAGTACCTAAAAAAGTAAGCGGGACACGCCCATTTGTATATGTATATGTATATGAAGCGGCTATCCAGTAAGATCAGCCAAATCGAGTTACGAGCTAATAATGATTTAAATTGGGGCTAACCCAAAAAGTGGGCGGGACATTAGTCTACGTATATTAAGCGGCTGTCTATTAAAAGGCACCACATTGATTTTCAACCTAATATTGACTTTAATAAAGAAGTTTTTCACACAAAACACAAAAGTGGGCAGTAGTTTTGTATGGGGGCTACTGCAAAAAGTGGGCGGATCCCACCCATTAATGTACATGTTAAACGTTCGTTCAATTATTAAGTTGATAGTGGCAACAATAAATAAGTTTTTCATACAAAAAGTTAAAAGTAAGCTACCCCAAATATCCACTTAAAAATTGATATGACGGCTCTTGTGACTTCACATATATCTTAATCGGCGTGTCCCGCCTGCTTTTATAGGTAGACCCAATTTGTGATTTTGTAGGTAAACATTTTTTTATCTTGAGCTAACTACTTAAACACATAAAATGAAGGAATTAGACTTAATATTAGGTCAGATTAAAGCTTCGGTTTTTCGGATGTTAATGTTTTCTCTTGTTATAACAGGTTTTATGAATGATTTTATTCTTTAAAATATTATGGAACAAAATAAATAATATTCAAAAGCTATATGTGGTAAATAATGAAATCAGTGTTACGAGAACAAATTTATCCACTCCGATGCCAGTGACAATCACAAAGTTTAATTTTTGTTATAGAGTATAGATCTCTTCATATCATATGTAAAATATTTTGTCATAAAAGAAGTGAAAGCATTTGTCACGCTACCGGGCAACAAATTTATCCTCAATTGTTATCACTGAGGAGATACTTTTATGACTTGAAAGAATTCATTTCGTTTCTCTGGCTGTGACGATTTCACTAAAACCCAACAACAACAACAAAATTGACTGAAGACAGCTGACTCTTAGCATGTTACTCGCGCTTGGTGGCTTATAGTTTTCGTCGGCTATTTTATGATACATCCGCTAGTACGATGAATTGTAGTTTTTTGTTTGTCTTATTGTTTTATCTGGAATGCAATTCCTTAATAACCTTATACCACCACTCAACCAACCAGAGCGTCTGAAATGAAAACCATTAACGCTAATGGAGTTTTAAAGGGCTTTCAGCGCAACAAGCAGCCGGCACCCTTTTATTTAGTCTGATAAAATAGTCATAAAACGCGATTGTGATGCATTTGACTAAAATGATTTTCTACCATGAAAAAAAAAAAAAAAAACGTATACTTAAATTATGAATTCAATTAAACACGATATTACATTAGCAACGATTGGTAGAATTTATGATAGTTAGTAATTTACATAAATGGAAGTTTGCTATAACCGTGTGAATAAACGACGAGTCTATATAATATTGGGTTTCTAAATTGCGTTATTATAAGGTAATATTCTCTCTTTATGCAAATTATATGAAATAATCGAGCCAACCTTAAGCTCTGAAGAGCTGATGTACGCAAAGCTCATCTTCAAAGAACAATTTCATATGGAATCCAAGTACATAGGAACATAATTAAAACAATAATGTTGATTAAAGTTTCTGAGTTGTTAGGAAGCATGATAGATTAGGCAATTAATGTAATAGTTGCTAATATTAATTAGATTCACCTTTTGTATGTAGTTGACTAATTTAAACATACATATGTATTTACTTTTCTTCAAATAATTGCCTTCATTCCATACAACATAATTTATATTTTCGTATGGGAGATATAACTTCTATGTATTAAATCGCGGAAATTTTTGAAATTGTGTTGCGTCTGTTTAGAAAAAGTCTCCATACCAACTTTCAAATCAATATTTCAAATATTGTGGGAATAGGGCAAACGAACCTACAGACAGGCAGCCGAACAGACGGACAGATAGACATACAGACGGACATGAGTAGATCGACTCGCCACGACGAGTTGATTACACTGTTGTTTTTTACCAAAAAAATATGAACAAACTGCGATCTGTGAGCAGGGTCATCATCGTAATGCAAAAGCTATTAATTTGCCACAAATTAATGCCACACAAATGGCGCATAACTTCAAGGTAATGTTCCTAATTGACCGTACGTTCAAGACTACTGTGACACGAAAACACGAACATATTTTGAAATTAAACGCAAAAAATTATCGAAAAATATTATGTCACTGTGAATGATTCTCATCTTATTTTTTTTGCATATCTATGGACTTGCCCGATTATGAATGCTCAGCACCAAGCCAAAATTTCTATATTATTTTTCGTCCATAAATTTGTTTGAAGGCTATTAAAAGGGACGTTCGAACTTTGATGGCTCCTGGCAGCTATATTTATTTATCAATATTTGACACATAGTGTCATTTGTGTTGCGCAAATTTTGCCATTTCACCTTGAACCTTCACATATCTACAGGGCGGCATTCTGCGCCTAATTAACTGACTGCTGTTTAGAGGAAAAGTTTGAATAGGAATTTACTCTGCACGTCAAAAAGCCTGCCCGTGCACTAATCGAGCATGAAGCAAATAAGGTTGCCGCTGTAACAACCTGCGTCGGAACCGACCAAAATTTATCCGTTTCAGAGATATAGTACTAATACTTCGCAGAAGTTGATGAAATCAATGGGTTTTATTTTCAACAGAACGGGGCAGCTTACCATGTTACTATGAATTTAATACACCAAAAGTTAGGTGACTTGTTTATTTCGAGAAGTGGCTGGCTCGTGTGCTTTAATAGCATTAGATTCTTTTCTTTAGGGTTACATTTAATCGCTTGTTTACAGCAACGGTCTTAAGCTAATGATTGGCATCATTGTAAATTACGCTATAGGTCCTACACTCCATAAAGTATATATATATATATATATATATATTATTGATCAGTTCATCCATTCCATCTGTCTGTTAGTTGTAGCGCATTTTTTGGAAACTAATTTTTAAAATATGCAGATTTTACCCGGCAGATTTTACTCTTTTTAAATATTATTGAAAATGTTCGCAAGACTATATAAGACGTAATTTGAAAATATATACATATAAACAAATAAAGATTGCAGATTAAAATTTGTTTTTCTGTGCAAACACACGAACATCTAGTACCTATGCAGGATAAAATTTTCCTTAAAGTTTTATAAGCTGTTGGACCATGGACCATCGTATATTAAATTATGTCAACAAATTTGTTGCATTTATTTAGCCACCGTGAAATTGAAATAGTTGATAATTGTTGTTGAGTTATGGCATTTTAAACACTCATGTTCAAATATTGAATGAGGCGTGGCAAGGAGCGATTTTCTGAGTGTGCAGGATACGCATCGCATTACTTCAATGTTCTTTTGATGTCTCGAATTAAGAGACAGTTATTTTGACACTGGCAGTGTTTTGTCATTAAACTCTGTGAGATGTAAAATACAAAAATTCAAAAAACATATCGGTAGCGCAAGATTTTTAAAATCTCCCATATGTGTATGTATGTATGTACGTGTTATACATGTATCTCAACAATCATCAAACGCAGTTAACGCATGTGCGCCAGGGGATATACACAATGTTTCCTGTAATGCATATCATATTTGTGAGCGCCCTGGCGCCATTTCAAGTGGTCGTCGAGTCGAGCTCACCAGAGTCCACCAGATTTATGGCTTGTTAGTAAAAACAAAACTGAATGAAATTTGAAACATTGATGTATTCGACGATCTGTTGACAAAAAATTACAAATATTTCAATGCAAGAAGTTTTATTTTACAATTCAACTTTAACAAAATTTCTATAGAATCTGTCATCATCTAATTGACTTGAGCACATTTGAAAATGTGGTACACAGAAAAATCAAGTACTAAACGGGATCGATTTATAAATGAAGCGCAGCAATCTTAGAAGAAGTATAAAATTCTTGAAATATATATAAAAATCTAATTCTAAGAATAAACCTGCACCTCTTAAATCAAGTACAAAAATCCCAGAATATATAATAAGTCCTTTTTGACTTGAAGGTAGTATAAAAATCTTAAATGAATCTTTTAGTGGAAAAAACAAATTTGAGAACAAAATTAAATTTACACAGTTGCTCCAATTTCCTCGCACCGACAATGGGAAAACCAATGGGTTGCGATTCGCCAACTCCATGGGCCGGGTCGCCTATTAGTCGAGGTAGTTTTCAGAGCCGTTCGCATGTGTCTTGATTCGATATTAGTGTCTAACTAACCGTTGTAAGTACAAAAAACTTAAATTAGAATTTTCTGAAAATAGAACTCAAATCAAGCTTAGTAGTGCATGAAGAGGGCTAAATCTAAGAATTTTAACACCTTTCTTGATACCGCTATGGATCAATTCAATTACCGACATTCCTGTATTGTTTATCGGTATAGGCATATATCAAGGCAGCGCTCAAATCTTGTCATATGTTTTAAAATCAAAAGCATCGAGTTGAGTTAAATGGCATTCAAATTTAAATACATACTCTTTTATATCAAATGATTTTCAATGGGCGGTCGGGAAGTAATTCTACCGAAAATAATAAATAAAGTCGACAACAATCAAGGATCGCAGCAGTTTCCATTAGACTCAGCCGTTACTTTGCCGGATGCAAATCATTCTTTTGTGACCCTAAGTTCGGCAGTAATATATATTTGTGCCAATTTTACTGTTTTTTATTGGGAAGCGATAAAAATTTGCTACCCTGTTTAGCTCTCCCCTTACTTCTTACTGAAATCACAGCAGTTTGTCCAAATGACCCAGTTCCACTATTCAGCAATATAAGAGTGAGACTGTAACATGTAGCGAACAAATATATATGCCCACGTAGCCTAAATGCGGTTGCTGGTGGAAAACAAAATTCGCTATGGAGCACGCAACTGGATCGCCTCTGCTCGTCGGCAATCGGGGATGCGTTCAAAAGAATCCATAGCCGAATTTTAAAATGATAGAGCTACGCATTGAATACTTATTATTAATTATTTAAAATTTTATTTGCGTGCTGATTTTAATACAAGGAGGAAGCGAAAAAATTGCAAGAACAAAAGGAAAAATTATTAAAGGAGAAGGATATAAAAAGGGAGAAACGGACACAAGATCATACCTCAGAAGAGTTTGCTGCCCTCAGATGGAATGCGGCAGTATGTTTGCCTACCCTGCCATGGTCACAAAGTCCTTAGAAAATTACAATGAAAATGTGACCCCATGGTTATCTTTTTTTTAAACCTAAAACTTATCTTTCACCTTGAAATCGGGTTCTTTGATGGATGTCTACTCCATAATAAAAATCGATGATTTCAATTTCAAACTCGATTTTAATTTAATGAAATTCATTTTACTTAAAATTTTTACAACAAGGAAAAGGTAAATAATACTATAGTAAAAATTATACTAACATGATTGAAAGAATAAAAAATAGAATATAAAGCTAACGTAATGCGAATAAACCTAATATAATTCAAGAAATTTTTAAATAATTCATGTAGGGTATAAATATATATATAAATTGGTGCAAAAGTGTATAAATAAAAAAAAGAATTCAAATATATAAATAGAAGCTATAAAAAAAAAAATAAAATAAACGACAATAAAAAATCTTTAAATTGATACAAAAAAGAAATTAATAATTGTAATCGATATATGAAATAGCAAAACGAATATACCCTTATAGGTTAGCATTTATGTAGGGTATCGCGAACATATTTGATATTGAGAACAAAAATAAATTAGGCGCCAGTTTTGTAATTAAGAGAAATTTTGCAATAAATGTGCACTCCAACGCTGAAAGTACTTTGTGATGTTGCGTTACGTTAAGTTATATACGCATGCGTAAGCGACTTAATGCAGGTATAACATCTTTGCAAGAAAAAATGAACATAATTACAACAACTTCAAGAATTAAATTTGACCTCTTTTGCACTTTCTCATATTAATAATTATGCACACTCACTAAGATAAATTACATTTTGTTAAAAATGAGACGATTTTTAATAACTTTTGGCACTTTTTGCCTCATTGTTTTAACGCAAAGAAAACTAATTTAATAAGGGACAAAAAAAAAGAAGTAATAATATGAATTTTTCAGGGCAAAGTTTTTTGTTTCAGCACTTATAATTTTTGGATTTTATTTATGAACAATAACTTTTTTCTTCATTTTTATTCATTAATATATGTATCAATATAGAGAAACAAAATTATTTTAAGATTTCTTGCACAAAGAAAACTATCAAACGAATTATAACTTAAAAAAAAAACCAATATTAATTAGGAATAGAATGCAATGTTTTTTTTCCCAAATTCACTTGCGCCAGCTTCTAATATTATTTAACAAAATTTAAAGTTTTAAACATTTTTTTTTGTTGCTTTAAAGCTGCGCTTGCACATGGCTCGAAAATAATTATATATGAGGTTATGGTTATGTGACTCGAGAAAAATGAATTTTCACATAATTAAGACATTTTTACGCCTTTTTTATACCAATTTTTTATAAATATTACACCAATATACTTAGGTGGATCTACAACATATATATCTCAATTTATATGTTTTTTTTCGAGCATTTTATGTCACTGATCTGTTAACAAAAAAATACTGCATTTTCTATATCATCTATATATAGAGTTTTATTGACTTAAAGCACTAATTATGATATTATTATATATTGGATTTGATTTAATTATCACTTTTTAATATATATTATGCATTTTTTTTTTAATAACTTGGTGGAGGTGGTAGTTAGCACATTTTATGTATGTTGCAATGCAGAGATGCAGAGAGAGAATAAATGCAGCGGCTTAAACAATTTGTAATTTAATACAAAACGCCCAATCTATGATTGGAGAAAATACGAATAAACGAATTTATAAGACAATGCACCTAATTGATTGCGGTGAATGATATATTTACCCATATGGATTAAGCGCAATTTTTGCACGTTTTTTTGTTTTAAATTCTTTATTTCTGGGTTGTTTCGATATTATTATTAATATCAATGCACCAATTTTAAAAATTGAAATGCAATTAATTATTGCCTCCGTAAAGTTGCGGATTAAGCAGTTGTGTTCGAGGAAAAATAATAATTGAGCAAGTTTCTAAATTAGCGCACTGGCAAAAAAAAAATTTTTTTTTAAGAACTTTCAAAAATAATGTGGACAACTTTGGCTTGAAGTCGGTGATGATCGCCAGAGAAAAGAGATCGAATATTAGCAACTTCGTGAATATATAGTCTCGGTTACGCCATTTTAATAGCGGATTTTCAATTGACATATGTCAGTTTGCCAATTCAGCAGTCGAGAACTGAATATAATAAGATGAGATTAAATATTCTAAGAGTTGCACTGCGGTTATAACCGTTGAAATTTCAAAATAATTCAAATATTAAATAATAATAAATATATATATATATATATATATATATATATATATATATATATATATATATATATATATATATATATATATATATATATATATATATATATATATATATTTTTTTTTTTTTAATCAGTTCGTGTAGGTTCGCTTGCTGTTGTCGCCTTATAAAAATAAAGGTGCTTTTCATTAAAGAATAAAGCTATAGAAGACACTACAAGACGTACGGACCGTTTCCACAGGTACAACAGTGACGAAAGCCCAAAGCAGCACCTCGTGTGCAGCACGATCACTTGTACTTGTATTATACGCGAAATATCGAAGTTTTTACTGGCAATTCCGATCGTAATGTGTAACATTAAAAATGTATTGAATATAGAAAGTTAATTAATTTGTTTTGAAAATTAGTTTACTACTGAATTAAACAAAAACAAAGAAAAATACTCTTCATACTCTTTTCCCGCTGGAAAGTACTTCTTTTTATAATTTTATCTTAAATTTAATAATTTTTAATATAATAAAATATATTAATTTATGTATTTCGAGCATGAATTATTTGATGATTGTGAAAGTTGAGGAAACTTTTTTTGAGTATATGAAAATTTAGAAATAATACGTAATTTATTCATATCTTCTAAGATGTTTGCCAGCATGCTAGACAGATGAGCTATCGAGGCTTCAAATATTGTAATGTAAGTGTAATATATACCAGGTGGGTCGCAAAAGAAACAGGATTTTTTAAAAATAACTGTTTCTGGTGGCGCCACCTATTGGTAGGTACATGCGTTGGAAAGGTACATTCTTCACCGTAGTCGCCTAATTTGGCTCCGAGTGATTTTCATCTATTTGGAAAACTTAATTTGCCGATGGAAGGACACCGCTATGAGGACATTGAAACAATCCAAAACATTTCTTCGTAAAAGTTTGTTGTTTTCATAAAAAATACACTATAAAAATACACATAAAAAACTATGAAATTTATAACAAATTAAATTTTTATACCATTCACACACAGTGTGAAATGGTATTATCAGTTTGTCTGAAAGTCTGTAACGCATTAAAGGAGACAGACCCCATAAAGTATATATATTCTTGATCAGCTCGACGAGACGAGTCGATCTAGCCACGTCTGTCTGTCTGTCCGTATGTCCGTCTGTTTGTCTGTATGCTGTCCAGTTGAAATTTTGCACATACGTTTCTTTTTATTGCAGTTTAATAGAGTGCCCCCATACAAACCTACGGCCACTTCTGACTTTTTTATTAAACTCAATATAAGGTTGAAATGCAGTGTGGTGCCTTTTGATGGTCAGCTGCTTTGGTGGATTTTAGTGGAAAACTGCTTCATATACATATACAAATGGGCGTGTCCCGCCCACTTAATCCCCCTAGTCCCATATAAACTCACAGCTTACTCACAATTCACTGCACCTTTATATACCACCTTTTATACCGAAGTTAACTTTTATACCGAAGTTAACGTTTTTTCTTGTTCTGAATTTTTTTTTTATTTATCAATTTTTGTTTATTATGATTTTTTGGTTAAACGAAGAACAATGAAAACCAGATTTTGGGTATTTTTTATCTGTATTTATCGCAAACAGAATGGTCGTTAAATCGAGATATAGCTAAAATAGTTCACCTACTGACTGAAAAATTTAAAAATATTTATACCGCAGAAACGTATCTATTTAAAAATTTTTTAAGGCATTGTAATTTTTTTTTATATTATTTGTAGACAAGTTTATTAGATCAATGCTAACGTTCCACGAACCGAATTTGTATTGCCTGGTTAAACATTTTAAATGTTATTAATTTATTTATACATTTTATACTCCTTTCTGCTCCACAGTAATCACTGTCCTCATAATTTTTGAAAAATGATCTTAGTTTTTATAGCCTGCACCCATGGCTAAAATCTTATAATAACCTTGTGCAAATATTTCTAACAGGCAGAAGGAGTTGATTCTGTATGCAGGGGGATTTTTTAAGTCAAACGTCTCATACATTCAAGTTCATTGAAAGTCTCAAGTAACGACAATTATGAGAAATTGTTATCGTCGGTAGAACCGAAGACTGAATACTCTTCACATGCGACAAAAAATATATATTCTTCATCAGCATCGGAAGTCGAGTCGATATAGACATGTTCGCTTCTCCAAATTGTCAGTTGTTTATTTTGCTGAAAGAAATGTAAGCGAAGCAAAAGTTTTTGTGCTGTTTCTATTTTGAACTCAGCAAAATCAAACACTGTTTCTAATACCCATGTGTTGACATACTCATATGTATTTCCATAAATAAACCGAAATGCATGCGGATTATTTATACGTGATATTAAAAGTCCCGGTGCAGCCATCGTCGTCTCCTTTCATGTGGAAAGACTGTGAGCTAATGTGACATTTTTTCAGTTAAAGTGGTTTCATGAATTAAGGAAGCCCATAAATTACTTGCAGTTCATGTTGATTTTGTATGCAGAGGGATTTTTTAAGTCAAACGTCTCATACTCATGTTCACTGCAAGTCTCAAGTAACGACAATCAAGATAAATGTTATCTTCGGTAGAGCCGAAGATTGAATACTCTTCACATGCGACAAAAATTGGGCATACATACATTGTATAGTAAACGGATGTTAATTAAATTTACATATAAATAGTTATATAAATTATATCAACAATTTTTATAAATTTACATACTTTTCCTACATAAATTCCTACAATTGTGGTTTTTAATTTATTTCGATACTTAATACATTTAATCCTTATCAACTTCCTACAAATTTATCTTTATTTAAAGCCTTCATTACCGGTTTTGTCGTATCTCAGTAAATAAAACATTCAAAGATACAAGTACAATATCCAAAAAGTGGGCAGTATGTTCTGAACGTGACAATTTCGACACAAACAGAGGTTATAATTATACAAGACTTTTAATTCTACATCGATCGCTAAAGAAGAAACATAGCTTCACTACAAGAGCGTGATGTGTTTATTTCCACTATCAAAATTGCGTACCAAATCTGATCTAAATCATCTGATCAAGAATATAAAACATTATAACATCTCCGATGCTTCCTTTAATACTATACAAACTCCGTAACAAACTTCAAATACCTATCAAATTACGTGTGAAGAGTATAACATGAAGCGGGAAGCCGTATAGACTCTCACGTCCATATCGTATTGGAGGCATTAGCATATTATTATATAATAGAATATGTGTAAGAGCACGCTTAATATCTGATATCGATTTGTACAATTTAGTTATTGTATTTATTCATATATTGAATATTTATTGCGCAATAAATAGTATGTTATTCTTGTATAATATTATATGAATAATTTTCGTTTAAGACTTATTGAAAGTAAATGAATATTCTTTTTAAACATGATATGATAAAATCTGCTTATGCATATCTCTAGCATAATAAATAACTATTGACTTTTCCTTAAATTATGCGGGAAAAATACCGAATATACTTGTAAATGTAAATCGGAGGAAATGTTTTATGTGCTTCTTTCAGTCTGCACTCGTATCACACCCGTTTTACTGCCCCGTTTTCTTATGTAAGTATTGATTAATAGTGCAATTTTTACGGACTATAGCATACAAAAAAAAAAAATAAAAATAGCAACGCTGTCCAGCTATAGCCCTAAAATGGTCGAATGTAAAAAGTCATATCTTATTACAACAGCTTAGATCTAATAAATTCTTGGTTGTGTTTGTTTAGATTGTGTTAAAACTTATTGGATGTGTTTCCATTTGCAGACACTTCTCGATTGAAAATTAAACTCTTTATTTTGCCTCCTGAAGATACAAAATGATTCAATAGAACTCTTGGTTCAATTTGGCTACCAAACATAATTTTTTGACATCTTTAGAGTCAGTATCAACTTAAAACTAAATTTATTGGCTTCTTACGGACGAACGGCTCAAATACAAACCCACATACAAGCCCTCCACCCACTTTTGGGATTTTTCATGAAAAACTTTCTTTTTAGATAAAATCTACTTGACATTTGACGTGGTGGATTTGCATGGACGAACGATTCACATAATTTGCAAGAGGTTTGACATGCCCACTTTTAGGGGAAGGCCTCAAAAATGTACATCGCACGTTCAGGTTGTTAGAATTTATAACAAAACTTCGTGTGAATTGTAGAAAGGCTTCAGTTCCACCGAGGCTAACTATTTTTCTTTTGTTTATATACCATTCACACATAGTGTGGAATGGTATTATCAGTTTGTCTGAAATACAGATTAAAGGAGACAGACCACATCAAGTACATATATTTTTAATCAGCTCGAAGAGACGAGTCGTTGTAAATATGTTCGTCTGTAAAATATAGTATACATAGTGACACGATACGTCCACTTTCAGGGTTGCCCCATACAAACAACCCGCCCACATTTGACTTTTTATATGAAGAACTTCTTTATTTACGTCAATACCAACTTGAAATTTGATATGGTGGCTTCTTATAGACAGCCGCTTCACATAAATATATTAATGGCCGTGTTCTGTCCACTTTTCGGGGAGGAGCGATACAAACCCATCGCACACTTTGTGCTGCTGTATTCAAAACTTCTTTATTTAAGACAATATTACTAATGGTCGTTTCCCGCCCACTTTTTGGGGTAGCTTCTATAGAAACCAGCGACCAATGATTATATTTTACAAGACGATTTTGAATTTCGTGTTAATGGTATTAGAGCTTCGGTTCAAAAGAAGCTATTTTTTTTTTTATTTTTGTGCACAATAAGAAAAATTTCTTCTAGTTAAAATACAAAATTCAAGTGTATCTTGTCAAAATACCAAACTCCAGAAAAATCTTTAATATTTCGTTAGCAATAAATAAAAAGATAAATACGAAGAAGAAAATATCTACATATGTAGCACATAAGCATGAGATTATGCTTACCACATCACTATCAAAGATTTTCATCTACTAAGTAGTATAGGCATCGCATCGTTTAACTAGAAATCCATTAGCTCACTCTCAGCTCAGCTCAGCCCACGGTCAAATAGTTTTTATGAAGTGTTTTTCAACTCATTTAATTACTGATGCGTTGGAGCAGAGCAAAGAAGACCGATGCAATGGTCTAGCACCGTTCATGACAAAATCTATTCATTTATAGAACTGTCATCGTCACTCCAAAGACTCGCTCGCAATGGTATACAGGCTGGACAGCCGTGGCTTAATGACTCCTACATTCTGAACTGAACTTCCATCCGACTTCTCACAACTGATAGCCTTTTGAATTTTCAATAAAAGGCCGAGATCAATTTGGCTGATAACGCCATCGTTTCTTCATCTCTTGTGTGCTCATTTCGTAGACAACTATTTAGATTTTATAATTTTCCTAGAACTGCGCTTAGTAAGATTCTCTCACCGATTTCGAAGAGCATTTAAAATAAACCGGTTGATCGTTAGAAGCGAGTGAAAAAGCTGCCCACGCAAAACTTCCGAGACAAGAAACAGTTTGTGCATCGCGGAAGAAGTCATTTAATTGCATTCATAGTTTCAAGTGGTTTTTGAATCAAGCAGTTGTCTCTTATTTTTAGATTTTCATTGAATTGAGGAAGCCAAAACCAGGATATTGCTGTGGACGAGAAAAGACAGAAATTTATGTATGCTGCGAAGCCCACATAACGGCATCTTACACATCTACTTACATCGCTTCGTACACATTTTTGGGGTAGCCCCTTTTCAAACCACTACTTTTATGTATTACAATACTATTTAAAATTTCGTGTGAATGGTATTAGAACTTCGGTTCAACCTTGTTTTTTCTTTTTTAATAAGCTTATTCATAATATAATCTAATCGTTTTAATGTATGAATATTTAAAAATAAGCAACAACAAAATGTATTGTCATAGGCTAACAAGTTTTGCAAGACTTCTAGTTGTATGAACTTTTTTCGTTTTAACATATGAAGATTTTAACTTTAGTATTATTGAAAAATAAAAAAAAGTATTGTCGGAATTGAACAGCTTTCCTCAGCCATGGTTGGTGGTATTTTTGTGGTTTATTGAGTTCGATTACACAGATTTTACAAATAGCGAACAATTTCGAAACTCTGCGAATTATTGTATATTAATTTGAAAATGTTTCGAACGTCCGATTGTGTGTAGAGTTACTCAGTATGCATCGGCAACTGATTTGAAAGCTATAAGCAGAACAAATGTGAAAATGTACGCTCACAGTATAATTTTAAAGTTTTTATATGTTTAAACGTTAAACAAAAATTGTGAATAGGCTAATAATCTTTTAAACAAATTGCAAACTGAATGTTTTTTTTTTTTTACCACTGCATTGAAATGGGCGGCTAGTAATTATTTTAGTATTTAGTATTTGTTTTCATCAATAGGCTTGCTGTAAGAAAGAACTTGTAACAAAAATTTAAATCTATTAAGGAGCTCTTAGTCAATTCCTGTAATTTTGCTTCTTCAACTCTGGATTTGAAACAAATTAACGAGCGGTATTAGTTGATCTATTATTAAAACTAATTTTCTATACTCGTTTTTTTTTTCATTGTTGAAATTTTGTATAGTACTTGTCGGAGCAAATGTTCCATCAATCTTATCATAGTATGAAGTGTAAAAATTTGCAAATTGTACGAGTGATCCTCACTGTGATCAGAAGTTGTCAATTGTTTTTGGCTCAATTTGCTCGAAGTCTGACGACAAATTATGCAGAAAGACGTTTGCCTTTGTCTCAGTCAATACCTGTGCAACTTTCCCTTCTACTCGTATCATTGACAGTTTTGAAGATTATAAGTAATTTGTATAATATAACTAGCTGTACCCTACCACGGTTTGCTGTGGCACATTGTGGTTGCATGGATGAGAAGTGAGAAACAAAACAAAGCATACGTGTCATTAATACGTGTTTAATTGTGCAACACTTGTTGATATACAATATTTTTTGTTTTTCCACTATCTGCGTAGATATAAAGGCTATCTGGGTTGCCGACTCGGGAACACGCAACATACAGTTGTCCATGTGAGAAGCAATTCGCATCTAAATCTAAACAACACAATTCTAAAGTTTGACCTTGAGCTTTATTGATTGTGATTGCAAATGCCAATCGAATTGGGAATTGCAATCTTTTAAATTGAAATGGTGGATCGGTCGGGATCATGGGTATTCGAGGAATAAGGACATCTTCACCTTTGAAAGGCCCCGTTAAAATCGTTGCTTCCACTACGTATTCATCAATTTCTTAACTGCAAGTCGCGTGCCGTTTTCTAATAAATGCAGAGATTGACATGCAGCGCGGAAGTGGCATGTGTGACGCCGTCAACAATTTTCAATTGCTGAAAAAATCTTGGAACAGGCACATTTACCAATAGCATGCGAAGGAAAAAATATTAATCTTGATTGGGATGCACTGTATAAAGTCTACCAATTGTATTTTCTCTGAAAATGCCAGGTTGACCGTCGACTGGCTCCCCTCGTCTGCATCGTACGAATACTTTTTTAGTTATATTCTACGTGAAATAAGAGGGAACTTCTGAATACATCAGAGTTCTGGCGAAAGCGTTTTCCTGGCATAAGGTGAAAAAAGCAGTCAGAGTTGTACCAGGTGGATTAAGGGCTCTTTGGTGCACATTCGCATCTGTGAAATAAACACGCTGTCCATTCTCTAAATGTAGAGGGTCAGTCCAAAGTCCAACAGGGGGATCACATGTAGCACAATTTTGGTGCACGTGGCGTAACTGTTTGGATAATTTGGAAAGTGCGACTATAACCTCCAGAGTGGTGGCACTTGGAAACAAGTTATCAGTATGGCAAGTCTCTGCTGATGGCTTGGCTGACATAGGCGGGCGAGGAAAGTAAATTCCCTTCAAGGTTGGATAAAATCCTACAGTGTGAGCTTCCACTGGTGTGGTCCTCACAATGTAGCTGTGTTTATTCAATTTCAAGGAAACAAATCCTCAAATCTAAGGTGGAACAGCGTATGCCGAGAGATGAATGGTTAGAGGGTATTCTAACCGAAAATATGCTAACTCTAGATACCTGTCGCACTCCAGTTTTACTTTGACTTCCTGTGGCATTCGGGCTCTGGCGCAGGTGACCTCCTTTCCCGTCTACTCGTAGAAATTCATATGGAAACTACCAATTTAAACGAACCTGATGTAGCTCATAATGCATCAAGTAACGGGCAGACTGTGGTCAATATGACTGAGTTCATGCAGCCTTCGGAGACGGCACTCCCTAGTGTCAGCGGAGAGGTATTAGAGGAAAACAGGACGATTGTGCAACGCAGCACACCAGTAAACCTGGCTCTGGTCCAGGTTTCACTATTTTCTCATCTAAAAAGAGGCGTCGCTTTAAACAAGCGCTGGCTAACGGCTACTCGAAGCTCTTAAGAGAGTCCTTTCGGAGAACAATTCCCCTGGAATTCACCCCACAAAGAAGTCCAGGTCGACCAAAGGGTCAGCGAAAGCTTCATATAGCCGTGTAGCGAGTAGCGTTAAGCTGGGTTTCTTTTCGGCTGACATTAAAAGCTGTCCTCTTACAGAAGAGCATATGGCACTACTGCAAGAGACAATTATCGATGAAACAATCGAACGATCGTCAGATGAGGTGAAAGAGTCCATCTCCATAAGGTAATCACAAAGGACAGAAACAATGATATCGGACTCTTAAAGAAAGAGAACGGTCTTTAGAGCAATAGTAGACAGGAAACACTTCTATACTTCAACAAATATCGCTGAACTCTCCCATTATAGACATACATATAATAAATAGACGGATTTGCAGCATATCTGGCATCATTCTTGACAAGGACAAAGTTCGATGGGCGATCATGTCCTTTCAGCCATTTAAGTCTCCAGGGGGAGATGGCATCTTTCCGGCTCTGCTTCAGAACTGCATAGACGTCTTGATCCACCCTTTAATACCTATCATGAGAGCCAGTCTCAACTTGAGTTACATACCTCGGTCATGGAGGAAGGTGTCCGTCGTTTTTTTTTCCCAAAGCAGGGTAATAGACCCATGGAACTCGCCAAATCTTATAGACCTATTAGTCTTACCTCCTTCCTTCTCAAGACAATTGAACGTCTTTTTGATTACCACATTAGGCAATCAATCAGCATTTCACACCCCCTTCATGAACACCAATTCGCCTATATGAAGGGTAAATCAACGCTAGACGCACTGCATAATCTGATCGGTACGATCGAAAGAACCTTTCGTTCAAAAGAAATAGCGCTAGGTGCTTTTCTTGATGTTGAAAGTGCTTTCGATAATACGGGCTATGGCTCTATCACTCGAGCACTTACGCAGAGGGGTATAGATAGCCTCACCATTGCCTGGGCTGAAGCCATGTTAAATCAACGTGACATGTCTTCTTCTCTTGGTAATGTGACTGTCAGCATCAGGGCGATCAAGGGGTGTCCGCAAGGAGGAGTCCTCTCGCCACTCCTTTGGTCCTTAGTGATAGATGAGCTCCTAATCGAACTTAGTTCACAAGGGTACAACGTCATTGGATATGCCGATGACCTTGTGATCCTGGTTTCAGGGAGATTTGGTGATACGGTCTCAAACATAAAGTGTTCAGCTCTTCGGACTGTGACCACCTGGTGTGCCAAGGAGGGCCTCAGGATTAACCCACAAAAAGCGGTCATGGTACCCTTCTCAAGGAAGTACAAATTGGATCTGGGTCCAGTGTACATTCAAAGCTCTCTTTTTAACCTTTCCGATGAGGTAAAATTCTTGGGAGTCACCCTTGACAAAGACTGAATTGGAATACCCACATGAAAAATGGCCTCAACAGGGCAACAATGGCTCTATGGTCCTGCAAAACGATGTTTGGCCGAAAGTGGGGTCTCTCGCCAAAGTTGATCCTGTGGATCTATACTTCAATGATGAGACCTATAGTAACTTACGCCGCCCTTGTATGGTGGTCTAAACTGCTGCTGACATGTGCAATAAGGCAGTGCGACAACTGCAACGGCTTAATGGAGGCGATCATCAGTCTACCTCCTCTGCACATTTTTATTCAATCCTCAGCAGCATTAGAGGCTCTGAGACTTCAAACTGTAAACAGTCGGACGGTAGGTGAACTGGGTCACTCTAGTATCCTTAAACTTATCCCTGGCATCGAAATCTGCAAAGTTTCAGATTGATTTTCGACGGAACTGCGTTTCGGCAGATGCTTCTCAGTTCTTCTTCTGGTTCACTGATGGTTCACTTACCGATACGGCACAAGTGCGGGTGTCTTCGAACCCAACACCAGGATCTCTATTGCAATGGGTGCCTGGCCCACGGTTTTTCAATCTGAGGTCCACGCCATCGAGGTCTGCGCCCGACATCTTTTGGATAAAAGTCCCAAAGGGGCCAATATAACCATTCTTTCAGATAGCCAAGCGTCTATTAGAGCATTATCCTCTTGGAACTCTTCCTCGAAACTGGTTTTTCGATGTTTCGACCTGGCCATAAGGGAATCAAAGGCAACGAAATTGCTGATGAACTAGCCAGGACTGGTTCGGCAACTTCTTTCATAGGACCATAGTCTTTTTGCGGACTAAGCTGGGCTAAGTCAAAATCTTTCATAGTAGATCGGTTTAAACGCACTGCTTCCCGGTACAGGATACAATATCCTGGTCTACGGCAGGCCAAGCTACTAACCCGTCCTATATACCCTAAAACCAACGCATATCTAAATAGATCTGACCTGAGGTTGCTTTTGGGCTACTTCACCGGCCATCATCTAGGTCTCTCCTCAGAAACAGAGTGCAGACTTTGTCTTGAGGATGACGAAACTAGTTTACATCTGCTATGCGACTGCCCGGCCTTGGCCAGGCTAATAATCGTACAGATGAACATACCTTTTATTACATCTGATGAGATCAGAAACACCTCGTTTAAGGACAGTATCCGTTTCATTAAAGAGACGCAGATAAATTAACTTAACCATAACCGGGCTAGGATACAAGACACAACACCTTATGTCGCAGTGCCCGTTTCCGTTAGGATGTCCCTCAAACGTTCTAGCTCTGCCACTGAGTCTTAGGTAGCGTTACTGGCTGATTGAGCCTGTTTCGTAGTGACCACTTGCCTGTCATGCGGCTCCGGCCCAGACGTTAAAAAAACTGTTTTCTCGCGGTCGCGGGTATATGACTGATGCGAAAAATAGGTAAAAACAATCTTTGAAGCGTGATATATATCGTGCTAAAATTTGAGCTCAATCGGTGCAGAACATTTTGAGTTTTTGAAGCGTACACAAACGAACTTAACATTTTTATATATATAGATAATATAATTTCTATAATATGTGCTTGAAGCTGAGATTTAATGCCACCGATCTCTCTTTTAACCACCTCTTTCGACTAGCCGACATTATTTTGTAGACAATGGAGTGGTTTTTCCATACACATATTTCTGAATTGGCTCTTGTTGACTGCTCGTCAACACTCAATGGTTTTCTTAATCGCAGAGGAACAAAATAATTTAGAAACATTAAGGCTCGGGGTTGGTTCGAAATGAGGACGCGGATGCAAAAACTGACGCGAATATTTTTCGCGCACGCGAACGCGAGTGTCTTATTTCAATATCCGTGCATGTTCCGAAATTTCTACGAAGAAATCATTCGATGTTTAGAGTTTTAAAATTTTTTATTTTATACTTTGTGAGGGAATCAAAATTATGTTAAATTTCATGCTCACAAAACACCTGATATTGTCATAGCTGTTCCAATACTACGGGAGTCAATGCGATCGTAAATGCAACAGAGCGGGACAACAGATATGTCAAGCAACAGCGTGTTAACAGCTGGTATTGTGGTAACAACAAAATAGAGATGGTAAATATTATAGCAGAGGGAAATGCAAACAGCAGTAGCAGAAATGTGAAGTTCGAGGACTGTTATGGTTAATAACGTCACCTACCATTACAAGGTGGCTTGAAACTCAATTCTAGGACTGGTAATGCAAAGGATTTATGGATATGCATGTTAAGGGCCATTAAAATTACATTACAGGTCGATCCGGAATACTAATTCGATATTATTATCGGTTTGAGTACAGGAAAGCTGTAAAACGTAGTGCCGGAAAGCAGAACAGAGGACTGTTAAGTTGAAACTAACATAATTAATCTGACACAGGTTACTGGAGTCAAGGGAAACAGCTGCAAGCACAGGGTATATGGTTAAGCATGGCAAGAGGGATGGCTGAAGATGTAGAAGAGCCAGGATATAAATTAAATGGATTACAGTGCCGAACGGAATATGTTAAGGATTGCTGTGATTACAGAGGCATGACTTAACTATTGCAGCCGTTCGAATTATGTAACAGTGCCAATATGTATGCAAATGTTGTGGCTGCAGTAATGACGTCATTGATGGGCCAATAACATTGCCGAAATTTAGCGGAACGCCAAAAGTTCAAAGGAAATAGCGAAATGAACTTAATGTGTGGTTGTTGTTGGGCAATGTATTTTGTATGAGGTTGATGACACCCAAAAATTATAAGAAACCAATGTAAAATCATCAGCGCGCAGGGGTATAAAGAAAGAGTGTCGCGACAATCTGGCGCCATACAATGCGACCATTAATTAACGAAAATGTTATAAAAGGGGCAACATTGTTGCAGTACAGGGAGTGCATTACCTGCTCTATAGTCTTGGCTATTAGTCAGTGGATTTCGGACTCTTGTTGAGTATAGTTCTGGCTGTTAGTCAAAGGATTTTGGACTCTTGTTGAATTATGGTTTTGGACTCTTGTTGAGTATATGTTTGGCTATTATTTGAGTGGATTTTGGACTCTTTTTAGGTACGATTTGGGCACTTGTTGGAAGAGCCACGGAAGATATTGAGCTCGGTTTCCATTGAGATAGCATTTGGTTCGAAAGGTTTGAGTTTGAGGATTGAGCAGTGGGTCTCAAAAGATTACAAAGGAATTGAGAAGTTGAGCATTGGGTCTCAAAAGGATTTGAGGACTAGAGCTCTAAGGATAATAATAGGAAAATAAGTGATTTAATTTTAAGTTGTGATTTAAAAATAAGTTGATTTAATTAATTTGAATTACGGACTTGCAGCGGAGGAAGAATAATTAAAATTAAAAGGTATTCGGCTCTTGCACTGGAACGAAGGCACTAATGATAAAAGCATTGGTGGTGTAGAAGGATTTGATAACTTGAGGAGGAAAACGGCTCGTACGGGTACCAGGTAGCGGTGGAACGGACGCCGAGGCTTGGTTGGCACGCAGATCATTCAGGACATAGTGTAATAGTGAAGGACCGAAACGTCACTCATATTTAGAAATAATAAAATCTGTGAAAAACATAAATCGATAAACCAAGAGTTGTTAGATTGGTTAAATTACCGATAATTAGGGATGTGAATTTCAGTAAATCATCGATGTACTGACGATACCAAAGTGGTTTGCATTTACGTTAAATTTGAAAAAAAGTATTGAACTTAAAAAAAGGTTAAGATTTGAAAAGTGGTCCTGGACTTTGCCTATAAGGCCATTTTTCACAATAAAGTTTGTTTGTTTGGCATCGAACAGCATTCGATCAATAAACTTCTTATTAATGTAGTGGGAAGGAACACATATAAAGATTGTGTTGTATTGCGAGAGATCCAATAATATTAATAATTATCAACGCCACACCAATTTTTAATTTATTTGCAATCGAAAGACTGGTGAATTCAGAAAAGTGTTAGAATAAATAAGTGAAATGATAATGCTTATTCTCCATATGATTTTTTAAGTTCGTAGTGGATGTTTTGTATGATATTTTCTTTTAGAAAAAACTACCTCATTTCATTTTTCTTTCTTATAGTATTTACTTATAGTATAGTATTTTAAAAGATCTTATGGCTACGAATTCACTGTAGTGCCTCAAAAAATAGTTTATTGCTGTCCGTGATAGAGCTGTGTAATTTACCGATATTTTTCATAGTTCATCACTGTTGCTATTTTCGATTTTTCATTCACCGTGAAAAATTACAAGTAATGAAATATCGCTCATCCTTAATGGGTGAATGGTATAATGAACTTGTAACAGTGAGTTCCTATAAGGTGAGTTTCTCCTAGTCTTCTCTAGTCAGAAAGCCGTTCTCTCCGGCAAACATACTGGCGGGCGACCATGGTAGATCGACTAGTCTTGTCCTGCTGATCACGATTATATAAACACTAAGGGGTCTCCGAATCTTGTTTCCTGCTTACAAATATTGTAAATATTTATTTCAGAAGATAAAACGTCATAATTATCTGTACATGCGTCGAAAACTAAAAAGCTTGTAGATAGTGAGTTTGTATTGGTGCTATCTTACCATTTTCAAAATATAAGATAAAACTAAAAACAAGAAAAAACATTAACTTGATGTTGAGTTTATATTGGCTACCCCATCGGTATACGCCCATCAGTATATGTATATGAAGAGGCCGTACTTTAAAAGCAACCACATCGAATTTAAAGCTTTTATTGATTTAAATAAAGAAGTTTTTAGGGGGAAGGGCAGCAATGCGCAAGCTAGTCTTAAACATTCTTTACTTTAAAAAATAAGCATTTTTGTATTGTACAGAGTGTTGTATATTATTTTTATACCATTCACACATAGTGTGAAATAGTGTTATAAGTTTGTTTGAATGTTTGTAACGCATTAAAGTAGGTATCGTAGAGCCCATAAAGTTCCTGATCAGCTCGACGGGACGAGTCGATCTAGCCATGTCCGTTTGTCTGTCTGTCTGTATGTTGTTGCGCATTTTTTGGGGACTAATTTTTATGTTCCAGTCCAGTTGAAATTTTGCACATACACTTTTTTTATTGCACTTTAATAAAGTATCAAAATTGACCCGCCACGCCGAGTTTTTGGGGTAGTCCCCATACAAACCCACCGCCCACTCTTGACTTTGTATGAACAACTTTTTTTATTGTAGTCAATATTCTCAATAATAGATATGGTAACTTCTAGTGGACGGAACTTGACATATACATTAATGATTGGGATCCACCCAATTTTTGGTTTAGCCCCAATAGAAACATACAGCCTTATTTTTGACTTTTTGTATGAAATCATCTTTATTAATATGTATATTAGGCTGAAATGCAATGTGGTGTTTTTTTATGGTCATCCTCTTAACATATATAGACTATCGGACGTGGCCCACCCACTTTTAGGGTTAGCCCCCATACAAACCCACCATGCAATTTTGTGTTTTTTATGAAAAAATTCTTCATTTAAATCCATATTAGCTCGAAATTTGATTTAGTGGATTTTAGTGGACAACCGCTTCATATACTTATACAAATGGAATTGTCCCACCCACTTTTTGAGGTAGTCCCATATAAACTCACAGCTCACTTGTATGCATTTGTATGGAAAACGTCAATATAAACTTGAAGTTCGATATGGCGCCATCGTACACATCTACTACATCGCTTCATACACATCTACTAGTGGGCGACCACCGCCCACTTTTTGGGGTAGCCCCTACTTAAACCCCCACTATTATGTTTTACAATACTACAATATTTAAAATTTCATGTGAATAGTAGTCGAGCTTTGGCTCAACCGATGTTAACTTTTTTCTTGTTTGTACTTCATTTTTATACTCTTCACACAAAGTGTGAATTGGAGACCCCATAAAGTATATATATTCGTGGTCAGCATGACAAGACGAGCCGATCTAACCATATCCGTCTGTCTGGCTCCCATACGAAACCCCTTTGTACATATTTGTTTTATTTTATCGAACATGTTTAAATTAGGCAATTATTATAGTGTGAAATGGTATTATCACTTTGTCGACGTGACGATTCTAACTAGCCATTTCCGTCAGTCTGTCTGTCTATCTGTACATTTTTGGGGACCCATTTTTAAGATATCGGATTGTAATTTGCCACATAGAATTATTTTTATTGCAGTTTCAACAAACACTCAACAAACAGTGGCAAAAAACCAAAAGGCAACAAAAATCAAACTCAAAGAACGATCAGTTCATATTGGCTGATCAATCCAACTTCCGCAAACATGTTCGAACTATTGGCCGATGAAGATCAAACCCAACATCCGAACAGTGTGTCGCCAGTTGAAAAATGCTTCCAAAACCTTCGAACAAGAAACAACCGAAACCTCCACCTATTCACATCCAAAATGTTCAGCTTCTTCACATTATCAATTAAATGTTCACAGAAGCTCTTAAAAATAAAAACATTAAATATGAAATAAAAGTTCTAGCAAATAATGAAATTAAAATACAGCCATTTGAATCTGATCATTACACTGCTATTTTAAAGCTGCTGAAAGACAAACAAACACAGTTTTACACTTTTCAACCGAAAGAAGAACGATGTTTCAGAGTAATCTTACGGAACATGCACCACTCCTCAGACCAGGAAGAAATTAAACGTGAACTCGCCGAGCTAGGATATGAAGTTTTAAATATCTTCAATATTAAGAAAAACGATACAAAACCACAAGTTTCCCTATTTTCTACAGAGCTCAGAACTAAAGAAAATAATAAATATATCTACAATGTAGTTTTGAGCCTCCTCGCCAAAAAAAAAGCAATAGCCCAATATACCAACTGCCAGAAATATGGGCATACGAAAAACTACTGCTCCAAAGACCCTGTATGCGTAAAGTGCGCCGGTCCACACAAAACCATAGATTGTATTCTAAATTCCAAAGAAATCAAATGAAATCAATTAAATGTGCTCTTTGTCGACCAACTTAGATATTTCTAACGTATCAACAATTAATCCTTCTTCTAGTACAGATACTCATAGACCTATGCAACTTGGAATATCCTATGCACAAGCCACAGCTATGGGAAACAAAATCCAAGCCAAAATTACACCTTCCACGCAACCAGCTACAAGAACCTACCAAAATCCTTCTGAACAACACAACGACCTTTCTGAGTTGAAAACAATGATGAAGCAACTAATCACACAAATGGCTAATATGATGAAAATTATTACATTACTAGTTACGAAGCTTGATGGACAAACTAATAAATGTTAAATTAGTTTCCTGGAATGCTAACGGTCTATGTAGCCATTACTTACAGCTCTACGTGTCTATTGATATAATATTAATATCTGAGATACATTTTACTACAAAAAGCTTCTTTAAAATTGATAACTTCAAATTTTTTGGCACAAACCACACTGACAATAAAGCACACGGTGGGACAGCATTTATTGTCAGTAAAAATTTAAATTGCATTGAAATGGAAAAATATCAACAAGATAATATTCAAGCCACAACAATTTTAATAGAAGATATCCATGGTCCTCTGCTTATATCTTCAATTTACTGTCCACCTAAGTACAAAAACTCCAAAAATGACTATCTTGAGTTTCTAAAGCGACAAGGTAGCAGATACATTGTAGTTGGTGATTTTAATGCTAAGAATGCTATTTGAGGTTCACGGTTGACTAACAAGAAAGGCTAAAACTTGTTAGATGCTGTCAGGGAAAATAAAGCCGAATTCTTATCCACTGGAGAACCGACTTATTGGCCTAGTAATCAGAAGAAAATTCCGGATTTAATTGACTTCTTTATATTGCGTAACATAAAAATGGACCATGTGACAATAAAATCATGCTATGATCTTTCTTCAAACCACTCTCCAATAATACTCACATACAGCAACGCATATTGTGCAATTGGCCTCAACTCGCACCTCTATAATAAAAAGACTGACTGGCAAACTCTCAAGGAATTTATTAATCGTGAATTGCAGTTGAACATATCGCTAAAATCAACTATAATAACTATAATAACATAACTATTACAGCTATTAAACATCAACCCCTACGATCAGTTATAAACCTGACGTCAAGCAAATTAACGATTCAATAAAAAAAAAATTAAGAAAAAAGGAAACTAAGCAAGATATGGCAACAACTAGATATCCAACAGACAAAAAGAAATTAAATGAAGTCACAAAGCAACTTAAACATATGCTAAAAGAAGACGAAGAGTATAAACTAGAAAATTATCTACAACAACTTGACTGCACTATGACTTCCAATTACTCATTATGGAAAGCGACAAAGAAATTGAATCACGCACAAGTTCAACAGCCACCAGCCAAGAAATACTACTGACAAAGCTGCAACTCTGGCTAAACACTTTCAAAAAATATTTCCAAATGCAATGTACCTGCAGATTTGTACTCTACCAGAAGCTGCAAATAACAATAAAAAAATTACACTTATTGAGATACAAAATAAGATATTAAACACTAAAAATAACAAGTCACCTGGTTACGAATTTCCAGTCGAAGCTTTAATTTATTTAAGGAATGTGATGAACGCTACTACTCGACTTAAATATGAGAAGTAGCATGAGAAGTAGCTTAAATAAATGCAATCCCGAAACCCAATGAGGACGTGACCCAGCCAACATCTTACAGACCGATCAGTTTATTGCCTCTACTCTCAAAAATATACGAAAGACTTTTATCCGATCGATTACTACCAATAATTAATACCAACAGGGAGCAAAACCAAGCCATCAATTCGGATTTAGACGGAAACACTCAACGGTTCAGCAAGTTCACCGAATTGTCAATAAAATATCTTCTGATATTGATAACAGAAAAATATGTGCTGCCGCATTTCTTGATGTTGCAAAAGCTTTTGATAGCGTGTGGCATGCGGGGCTACTGCACATACTCCAAGGCATACTACCAAATAGTTTTTACTGTCTCACTTAAATAATAATAATAATTAGTTTTTAAACAAAAAAATTGGTTCAACAACAATGAATGCGACTGACAATCATTCGACTGAACAGGAGTTTAAAGAAACTTGGTAAGCAGTCGCGGACATCATCGGGAACAGACATTGAAAATTCTTAGATGAAACTTAGATAAAGTAATGTCGCGGTAAAGGCTACTTAGGTGCCGCACTGTTACAAGTTTAGCAAGTCTTCCAGTGGAGGTCTTCGGACTTGGTTTTTCGCAGGCATATGCATGCCAGATACAGTTATATCAATCTCTTTAATTGAGAATGACGACGAATGTTAATAGGTGACTATTTGCCGTTGAATCGTGACATATTACGTGAACCGTCGTTTTTGTTTGGTGTTGTCGGTGCATCCGTTGTCGCCAACAGTCATATCCTTAAAGCAGAGCAAAACAAATTTCTCTGCCGACCAAGTCGATCGACTCGAAACAACGAGCATTTCTTTGAAGAGGCGCGTCTATAATCGTTGTCTGTCCAACTATTTTATATGCTGACACATTGTAAAAGAGATCATGATTGTGATTTGCTTTGCACTTGTAACATACAACCAATAGTTCCGCCCGCCCTACCTTGGTCACTTTATCCTACAAATATAGATAGTATTTATAAGTGACCCCTTTAATAAAATTCAACCACTACAACTCATCTTTTACACCAGAATCGGGCGTTAAGTAAACCATTTATTCCATGGAAAAAGGCGAAAACTATATTGTTATCTAATATGGAAAACATTTAATTAAATTCATAATTTCATTAATACAAGAGAATTATATTTAAAAAAATAATACTTTTGACTTTTATACTTATTAAATTTCATGCCTCTTAGTTCTAAAAATTCAAATTAATAATACAAAAATTAAAATTGTCAACTTAGTAAGTGCGCAAAAGGAAAAATATTTTAATAATTCACATATTAATTATTTTATGGTGAATGTATAAAATTAAAAATTAGGTGTATATAAAAAGGTTTATAAATTAAAAATGTGGTTGATACGAATCAAATTTTAATCAAATTTTAATTCAAATTAAATTACTTTAAATAAAAAAACGAACAATCGAATAAGGAAAGTAAATTGTTCTTATTTAAAAAAAAATAAAACAAAAATATGTACTAAAAACTTTACGTACCCGATCAACTTTATATAGGGTATAAAAAAACATATGATTCCAATTCATAGTTCAATGCTTTATACAAAATTTATAAAGAGAATAAAAAGAAATATTAATCCGTTCTCTTAAAAAAAATTTAAATAAAATGCAATAAATAGAAAGAATTACTCACATACATTATGATGCAGCTCTCCACCGAAGATTCCTTCCAGTGGTTTCGCTGTAGCTTTGGAAAATAATATAAGAGATCTTTCGTTTGTTTTGGCGGCGCGAACGGGTGATTTTTGATGGTTATAAAAAAAAAAAAAACAAAATGAGTATAAATCGCATGATTTTATCAATTTTTTGGTTTTCTCTGTTTTTCTTTTCATGTCATTTATAAAAACAACCAAGATTATTCGGTTTTTAAATCGCATGCACTATGATATACATGATAAAAAATTATATACACATATATATAAAAATAAAAAAATAAAAAAATTGAATATACATACATACATATGAATCACTGAAAATTTCTTTTGCGTGCACTTTAACAAAAATAAAAAATTATGATAAGAAATAATAATTAGGGCTTAATAAACAAACAAAAAATTAGATGTAGAGATGCTTACATTACATTTTATATTAGATTTTAAATTCCATTTTAACACATTTTACTAGTAAGAAAACTTTTGCGTATCACTGTGGCTATTGCAGAAAAAGATTATGTTGGTGTAATTTCAATAAAAATTTTAAACACTTCAGAATATATGTTTTTTTTTTCTTTCGCCAAATACTGACTCCAAACTAAAAAAAAATCACTTATGTAGCAATCTCAAAAATGATTTGAATGGAACCCAAAATGTGTTCATGCTTTTTTGTCACTGATAACAACAAAAAACTTTTATATGTGTTTTTTAAGACGATTTTTGGCCGATTTTTAACTTTTCTATTACTATAACAATAGGTTTTGCACAAGATATATATTTAAGAGTTTTGATATCAAATGAACCAAATATATAGGTTGATGGTCAAATGAAATCTTTTTTCCTTTGCCATTTTCAACACACTACACTGAGTTCAGTAGCTTAACTAATTTCAACATCATTGAAGATGATTGCGAAGAACGGCGATAAAGCTGAATAATGGAGAGAGCGAATTTTCGCTGCCGAGGCAAGCGCAACATGATCTTGTAGCTGATAACGTGGGTTGTAAGGTACTAATGTAAAAGTATGTAACTCAACATTGTTAAGTTATACAGTGGAGAGAGGCTAATCGATTTCGCCGCAGGTCGGAACATGGTAATCAGTAGCACCAGATTTTCACAACGAGACATACACAAAGCTACTTGGCGCAGTCCCGATCAAAAGACACGCAACCAAATTGATCATGCTGCAATCACAACAGACCTTAGCCTAGCCTTTTCAGCCAGACTCTCCCAACTGTTCCGTGAGTCCTCTCCGGCTTCTGAAGACATAGGTGAGCAGCCATTCCTCCCACTCCATGAGTACGGCTGCCAAAGAGGTCATTGGGTACACCAGACCTGTGACGAACCCTTGGTATGACGTGGAGTGTCGCCAAGCTACTGTAGAGAAAGACAACGCTTACAAACGAACTCTATGTCAAAGAAATGAATCTCGAAAGTTTTATGAAAAGGTCAAGCGTCTGACCTAAGGTTTCAAGCCGGGAGTTTCTTTCTGCAAGGACAATAATGGAAGTCTGGTTATAGATGCACAGGAATCACTGATACTATGGAGAAGTCATTTCTCTAATCTACTTGGGGGCGATGAAGAGAATAATACCGCCGATAGAGAAGCGTACATAGAACTACCAATTGATGATGGCTCTCTTGTAGAGGATTATAACGAAGTCGACTCAGTAATTTAAAAGCTGAAGAATAACAAAGCAGCAGGCTCCGATGAGTTGCCAGCTGAGTTATTCAAGACCGGTGGCGAAGAGTTGGTAAGGCGTATGCACCAACTCTTATGCAAAATATGGTCCGATGAATGCATGCCCAACGATTGGAATCTCAGTGTTCTTTGTCCTATCTTCAAGAAAGGAGACCCCGCTGTCTGCGCGAACTATCGGGGAATAAGTCTCCTTTCAATAGGATAAAAAATTCTGTCCCGCGTACTGTGTAAACGGCTGGAGCCATAAACGAATGCACGGATAGGTCAGTATCAGTGTGGCGACCAGTGACCAAATTTTCACTTTACGGCAAATCCTGGAAAGGACCCACGAGTACAATAAAGGCAAACACCACCTATTTGTCGATTATAAGGCCGCTTTCGACACGCCGATAAGAACGAAGTTCTTCAAAGCCCTATATGAACTTGGTATCCCAGCAAAGATCGTTCGGCTTTGCATGATGACGCTATCACATACCCAAAGCGTCGTCAGAGTAGGAAAGAACCTCTCCGAACCCTTTAATACCTATATAGGTTTCCTGATGGAGTACATCCTACGCCAATGCCCATACGTAGAACGAACGGGCATGATCTTCCATAAGGAAGTGATGCTACTCGCATATGCTGATGACATAGACATCATAGGCATCAACGAACGTCAACGAACGGCGAGTAAGCAGGGCGTTCTCGGAGATTGAGAAACAGTCACGTCTCATGAGCCTAGAGGTGAACGAGGGCAAGACAAAGTACTTGGTGGACGCAGATCATCAGGCGTGTCTATCTGGGAACAGAAATTACCAGCGACAACAATGTTAGCCGAGAGATCAGACGAAGAATAACGCTTGCTAATCGCTCTACTTTGGGCTCACCAAGCAAATTAGAAGTAGAGCCCTCTCTCGAACTATGAAGATAAAAATCTATAAGACACTGATAATCCCGGTCCTGCTATATGGCGCAGAAGAATGGCCCTGACATCGACCGATAGACGGTTGCAGAGCCACCTAAGTAAGTAAGTAAGTAAGTGACAGGTATTTTAAGTTGTTTTGTATGATTGCGGTTATAATTGAGGTTCTTTTGGTGCTTTACAGTTTGGTTTCTGTTGTTACGCTGCCTTGTTATGAGGACATAGGTACCATGGCTTGTATTAAAAGTAGTCAAGTTGCAAGCATAGGCGCCTTGAAGGAGGCACTTGCAACCCCCATTCCGCCCCGGCATATAAAAATTTTACCAGAACAATACCAAAATATAGAAAACAAAACCACTTAATCTGAAGAGTAACTCTAAAGAGTAACTCTAAATACAAAAATAAAATAAATTGGCCTTTCTATTTATTTATTTGAAACGTAATAAATATGTATTATATCCTATGCCACTCTTAAAACTAAGTCGAATCTAACAATAATTCATATATTATAAGCCTTGTAGGCATGCAGAGCGTACCAAAGAAATAGACATGCATGTTATTCTCGTGCTTAATTATTACACTTAGGGCCTTTCTCATGACTCAGAAATACATTAGATTATACGAATTGCGAAGATATGCTATTGGCGGAATAATATTGAGTAGTGTATGTCACGAATTCACATTTTGTAATAAATCCATTTCGAGTAGCCCTGCAGTATAATTCGATTTTTGTTCTGTTGTCGGATACTTTTTTGTCTGTTATTTTTGAATTTCGATTACTTTTGTCTTATTTATCGGTTAGCTGCAAAATACTGAAGTGGTGGACAGTGCATTCATTTGCACAAATGTAAACGCATAAAAACTATAAATTAAAAGAAAAACTTGGATGAGAGTGAGCGCCCTCGCTGTAGAAAAATACGAGCTAATCTATGAATATAATGTGCACGTTTGCATTCCAAATTTCAAAACACATTTCTATTTTGTTTGTTTTCATTTTGCTTTGGTTGTTGATCAAAATTGTGAAGACAAGTTGGACAAGGTATCTTTGAAATAAATTTATAGGTGCACCGAACTTGGCAATACGATTATAGGCTTAATAACGGTCGTGACATTGAAAAATATGATATAGCGTGAGAAATATGTGCTATAAAGATATAGGCAAGTAATGAGAATGGCCCTTACTGTTGTAATTATGCATTTCAAAGGTTAATTTAAAACTTCGATATTTTTCCTTAAACTTTATATTTACAATTTAAATAATTTTGTCAATACTTAAATTATCTCGATCAAACATAAACCTTTATTCCCATCAAGAAAGGGGGAAGGGGTAATTTGTATATATAATCGCGTTTTTGTTTGGGGTCCGGTTTAATCACGATATATTTATACTCTTGACACGTAGTATGAATATTATTAACATTTTGTCACGGAGTTTGAAAGCAACAGAAACACCATAATGTATATATATTCTTGATCAGTTCGACGATGCGAATCGAAGTAACCATGTCCGTCTGTCGGTCGGTCTATCCCCTGGCTATGTGAAACAAACCATATACTCTATGGGGCCTACGATGCCACCTTTAATGCGTTACAAACTTTCGGACAAACTGATAAGACCATTTCACAATATGCGTAAATGGTATATAAACGTTAATCTTCGCACTTGCTTTTTTGCTCTACCTTTTTAAGATTTGTTTAAATTAGTACTTGGCACGAATTTTATATTTATGACGGTTGCTAATATTTTTGTTGCTCAAAAAAAAAAAAAAAAAAAAATCATATTAACAATGAAATAAACTTTGGATCGAGCTGGGATTGAAAACAACTCGTCTGGATGTTAGGTTGCACGGTAGACGCTTGACTTCATACAATATCTGTTATTATTAATTGGATTCAGCTTTTGTTTAGACTAATTTCAAAACAATTATTATTTACAAAATAATTGCACCAATTCAAACATGTTCGATAGAACAAAATAAATACAAAGAGTTTTTATATGGGAGCTATACCTTCAGAAGATAATTCGCGGTCATATTTGAACTTGAGTTGCTTCTGGTTGTAGAAGAGGTCCATACCAACTTTCAATATTCAATATTTTAAATATTGAGGGAATAGGGCAGAAAGTAGCGCGTAGAGAGACGGGTATGGCAAGATCGACTCGTCTTGTCATATTGATCACGAATATATATTCTTTATTGGGTCCTCCTTTAAAGGCGTTAGAAATATTGTGACTAAATTACAATTCTATTCACACTCTTTGTGAAAAATATAAAAATACAAAAAAAAAAAAACGTTACTTCTGTCGAACCGAAGCTTTAAAATTCTTCACACTTTTGTTCAGCAACTCTGATATTTTACTTCACTTTTTAAATTTTTGAATGCGTGCTTAGATTTAAAAAATTTGAGTATGATAAAATTTATTCAAATTAATTAGGGGTTGGTGCGCAGGGTTTGTTTCCCGCCACCTCAAAACAACATTTCCCAATGAAAACACACAGAAAGCCTCAGACACAATTCCCCATTGATGACGACACTCAACGAAAGCTAGTCGTCAGTAAGCTGCAATCACAATATCGCGATATCGTGAGAAACGGAGTGCGGAGAAACACCTTTTCAGTCGCAAAAAGAAGGAAAATGAATGGCGTGAGCTTGGGGATGTTGAGGTGTTATGATAGATATGAATATCGAAAGTTTTATCAAAAGGTCAAGCGTCTAACCGAAGTTTTTAAGCCCGGTGCCGAAGAGTTGGTAAGGTGTATGCACCAACCCTTATGTAAAATATGATCCGATGAATGCATGCCCAATGATTGGAATCTATATGTTCTTTGTCCTATCTTCAAGAAAGAAGATCCCACTGTCTGCGCGAACTACCGGGGAATAAGCCCTCTTTCAAGAGGATACAAAAATCTGTCCCGCGTACTGTGTAAACGGCTGGAGCCATACACGAATGCACTGATTGTGCATTCGTATGGCTCTGAGTACAACAAATACACACACCACCACTTAGAGTTGGCGTCGAGTTTAGGACCCGTATGAAACACGAGCTGAAGAGCCACCCAAGTAAGTAAGTAGTTTTTGTATGTAGTTTACCAATTTAAAAACAATTTTAATTTTAACATTAATAATTGCTTTAATTCAAACATGTTCGAAACAAAGTAAAACCTTTTTGTATTTTGGCTATACCTTCTAATGAATAAATCCCGATCGTTTTTGAACGTGAGTTGCTTTTGGTTATAAAAAGTCATACTAACTTTCAAACCAATATTTCAAAAATTGAGGGAGAAGGTCGAACAGACATAGTAGTACAAAAAAGTAATCAAGATGAATAAAACAGCTTAGCATAGAATAATACGCATTCTGGCGAGGAGAGCGCACTTAAATTAATTTTCTAGCCACCGTCGCACAGTGGTTCAAAAATGTTTTACCTTGGACAAAATTCCATAACATTTAACCCGTTTAAGATTTTGAAGGTCTGTTTTTTGTTTTTGATTGATTAGGAATTGCTTACAATTTTGTATTGTAAAATAATATTAAGCAAGTAATACCGGAGATATAGAGAACCAAAGTAGACATTTTATAATAAAATTTGACCTGTCACGCATCTGTAAGGCATTCATAGACCTGCAAGGATCTGTTATTGGGTAATTTCCGAAGTATATTTTTGCGCAGAAACTGAATCCGAGCTCAAAACTTTTCCATCACGTCATGATTTTAAGATATTTGATTTATGTACATGAAAAATTGATATTTGGATATTTTGAAGGTTAGATATAGGCTGAACAACATTTTTTTAATAATCTACTTATATGTCATATAATATATAGTATCATATAGTACCTCATACTCATAACTCACTCTCTTTAAAATGAGCGGATGTTGTCGTAGGATGTTTCTTTCAAAAGTTATGTCCACTTTAAGATGGCGGGATGAGATTTGAAGCATATACTGAGATTTGAAGCATATACACTTTTATCTGATATAGCGCATTACGTCATTTTAAAACAACCATAACTTTTGAAAGAAATATTGTACTGTAAAAATTTGAAGAAGAAGAGTATTAGTACATGATGGAGTGGGTAGAACAACATCATCTCGTAGGTTACTTGTCGGTCCAAAGTCTAAGTCATAGCTGATTTTGACAAAATGTTCCATAAACCTTATCCTGTATGAAGTGGAGAAATTCCCAACTCGTAAGCCTTGCAGTGGTCGGGAGTTGACAATGGTTTTTTACTTAATTTGCTTGATGTCTGCTTGCAACTTTCTCATCGATGATTGTTAATAGAAGATTTTTATAGTCTGTCCGTTAATTTATGTATAATATGGCTGAAGCTGTTTAAGTATCGATTTAATGTCACTGACCTCTCTCTTCACCAACTCTGCGTACTCCTTTTCTTATTCAGAAAAGAACAAGGGAAATAAGAAACATTGAGAAATCTGACACATTTTCACACAATGCCTGTTTATATTGATTTTGGCAATTTGACCTATTGGAACCTCATTTCCAATATAGAGTTTCTTTCAAATCTCCAGATTTTATTATCGATTGTACGTCCATGGATACAATAAGTCGTTCTGCAGTGTGGTCTAGCAGGGACTGAAGTTCAACTTCTGCTGAATTTGACGAAACTATTTTTACTTCCAATGGCGGATAGCAAGAGTTTTTAGCTGCCAATATTTCATGACAAGGCGGGTACAAATTGAAACGTTTTTGTAACGCGTTCTGAATTTTTTTCTTTAGGTGTCAATCGGTATCGGCTGCCTATATGTTCCTGAAATAAGAAATATTAGGCTTTAAAATGATGCAGTAAATTTGTTGTTCTGAATTGTTCCGAACTTTTTCCAGCATAACACATTTCAATAAAATGTACAAAACAGACTCTTGCGGCAAAAGCAATTACTAAAAAACGGCGATTATAAATTCTTATATGTATATGGCTGAAAAGTAAATTAATACACCTATCCAACAACATTAAAAAAGCTTTAAAATATTCACGATAGCACGATAGTCTCAAAAAGTGTCTTTTTCGGTTTTTCAAACTTTGGCAAAGTTTCAGAGGCGGTAAAATTTAAATTGTAAATATATCTTAGCAATAGTTTGGCTACCTTATTGTTATTAAGCTCATAATAAGGTAATATGATTAAGCTAAAAAACACATATATGCTACAAAAAAAAATTTGGTTTTGAACCATTGTGCGTCATCTCTCTTTAAATGTCTGAGAATCACTTCAAATGGCTGACAATTATTAAGCATTAAACAAAACATTTGCAACAAAAGTAACAACGTAACTTTTTCTTCGAGCTCAATTGTTTTTTTTTTTTTTTGTAACAGCTTTTTGTAACACCAAAAAACGATAAGAATCGTAAGTATCATACAAAAATCATCAAAAATTGTTCATCAAATTTGTTTCACGGCCACACTTCAAAGTGACATGAAAATTGGCGGGCTGAATCGAGAGCACATCTCATGTCAAATATACTGTGTTCTATCACTAAGTAAAGAATAATAAAATTGTATGGTTAGTGGTTCTATTTCACCTGACATCAGTATAAACACTCATATGAGAAGAAGAAGCACTAAATTTATTATTTCGTGTGATACTTTTGACGAATCAGTTGAGAACTCATGAATGTGTAAAGGCTGCTTAACGAAACTGTTTCCATTAAACGCAAGCACATATCCAGCAGCGCAACAAGATTACTTAACGCTAGGTGGCACTGAAGTATTACTCTGCCCAGTCTGGCGACATCTGTGAATGTTCATTATGTGATGAGCTCGCTAAATTGGTCATTTGCTCAGAGCAATGGTCATCACTTAATAAATAATTTCCGTGGTCCTCCATGGGAGGGAAAGCTAGAATCGTTCGATACAATACTACGGGGCAACTGATTCGATTTGTGTTTTGCAATACTTTACTGGATTGAAAAACGGTTAATCGGTAATTGTTCGTCCGTTCCAAAAAACTAAGAGCACTCTCTTTCCTTATTCACTATCAAAATGTGATAGGGCTATATATTCTATGACAATTTCATTTACACAATTTAGTTTCACTTTCAAATTTAAATTTAAGAAATATATTGTTCCAATCGTTCTGATGGAGGTGTCCTGATATCAGTCAATTCACATCCCTCCATATAATTGTCAGATTATCATTTAGGACGACTAGGACATCAAGTTGAACCGTCTGTATAAAAATCTGATGCGCTCTAGTATTTCATGGTCACATTGTTTTTACATTTTCAAAAATCGGTCATGACTTTTGGACACGTCCAAATCGTCAACCATTTCAATAGGACACTTTTTTGAGTTCACTCAACATTCCCTCTGAATATCTGACACGCTCGAATAACTTCTTTTTTTTCTACCCCTTTTTACGGCCACGCTCCACTAGTTAATCGTCAGATTAATATCTCTCGGTTATCAGAAAGACAAAGCGCGGATACACTATGAATGTTGACGCGTTCGAGTATTGCCATGTGGCTGTTTTTTTTTTACATTTTTGAAAATTTGTACACGCTCTTCTCCCCACTAAAATGGAAAACTTAACATAAACTTTTTTTCGTTTTAGAACCTAATCTTCACAATCCAATGGCTCCCATGACGCTTTAGTAACTGCAAATTTAGCATCCCGGGCTCCCCTTTTTTTTCTACCTAAAAACTATGAATAGCATATTTGACAATATTTTATCAGAGTTTAAAAACACTCGCTCTCGGTCTGCCCATTTCACTTCATTTTGGCTTTTGCTCGTGAGCATGACCTCACATGTTCGGGAGCAGCTCATAAGCAGATTTATTTGAGCTTTTTGTAGCCAATCCTTTCTAGTAAACTACATCATAACTCAACTCTTTCAGTAAAGCGTTACGGTTTCATCCAGTATTTTTTGACATTGATCAATCCTGGGAAGGATAATGTGGCATATACATGTTCCAATGGGTTTTTGAAATGGGCGCTGCAATCAGCAATGGTTGGCACTAGAATTTATACTACTTAAAATTCCATGTTCACGCCCCAATTCTTAAGATCTTTGTAAGGAGCCCATATACTTTTGCGGGAGCCCAATGATTCCGACTATCTCCCACACTCTCGAATGGTTTCTTGTATCATTTTGAGCCAATCCTCTCCATAAATTGGCATTACAAAGCAGAATTCTGACAACAACATGTGTTTTCTTTAAATGTTTTCTTAGCCAGATGTGGCACCAAATCGATATCTAGTAACATTTTCTGGAGAGGATTCACTTAAAACGGTACAAGAAACCATTCGAGAGTGTGGGAGATAGTCGGAATCACTGGGTTCCCGCAACAGTATGTGGGCGCTTTATTAAGATTTTTATTAAGGCGGGAACATGGTATTTGAGGTAGTCATCAGTTTTCTTCATTTTTCATTCCATATTCCGATTCCAAATATCCATTAGAACATATATTTCCCACAACAACTGAACTGCTCTTCAATCCAATAAAAATGTGGTGTTGCTACTTTTTATAAAATGATGTATAGACATTTATTACATTATTTAAGCTCCATACAGAGATCGATGGAAAATTTTTAATATCAAAAAAACTTCATATAAGAAAACGTTGTCAAACAACAATCAAAAAATTTCGGCACGAACTGTTTTTCATCGAGTAAGGAGAGGAATGGCGGCAGCGCAAGTGGTGATTGGAGAAGGGGTGGAAGGGACAAGAAGAGGTGTAAGAGAATTGGTGGTAAAGTAAATGAGCATGTGGAAGGTTGGGAAGGGGGAAGGAGTGGCAGGGGAAAGGGGAGGGCCGCGTACAACATCGCGGGGACCAACTAGTACTTTATATACTCAAAAAACAGGTGACAAAAAGTGTGACTTTTGCATTTCCGTCAGAAAAACCCAAAGAAAATTCAAAATCAGTGGATTTTTCACCTAATAAATATCTGATTTTAGTATTTCTTGTTGATTTGGGAACACTGTTTTTCGTTTGTTTGACATAGCAGTAATAATTTACAATTTCGGCATCAAAAATTTTCATCGATATCAGTAGTGAGCTTTAAAATATAATTTTATTAAAGGGCTGTTATTGTAATGAACTTAATGTTAGGGCTAATAATCTAGTAACAATAAAGGAGTTTATACATAAAAATGGCTATTTTAGTTTGCTTTAAATTGTAGTTTAATAACATTATTTCATTTATCATATGATAAATGAAATAATGTAATGGTACTTCACTTCTCACTAATTAAATTTCTGAAAAAAGTAAAGTTTATACAAAATATTAACAAATATGTACATATGTAAATTTAAACACAATACTTACATTTTGCAAAAAAATGCCCACGTTCTCACTCCATACGCAAAACGCAAAACGCAAATGACTTTATTGTCTTTTTTAATGGTTGTTTTAGCAAACAGGTAGGTGGTGCTTCGTTTCAAAATCTCTTTCCGTCTCTCTCAATATCGCTTTCCATTTCATTTACTCTACTTATAAGCAAGTAGCTACTTGTTACTAGCTACCATCCGAACATAAGTTCGGGTGCAGAAAGCCTTCGCTTCGGCTGCTGACAGTGTTCGTGTTGATATCGTAAGCGACCGACAACTGAATTTATTCGAACCTTCAACGCATTCGAATGAATGAATGAATGTTTCGGTTAACCTTGCATTCATATTGAAATAAATTGACATTTCATTCAGTCATTCAAAGTGAATGTTAGTGAAGTTGAATTTATTCTGCATTAACTGTTATGTTACTAACTAAAATTGGTAATGTGATAATTTTTCTGGTAGTTACTGAAAAATTGTAATTCTACAGTAAAAAATTGTTATCTACTATTTATATGGTAATGTTACAGTAAAAACAGTTTCTTTGCTACTTAACTGTATGTAATATTATCATAAAATTGCAACTAAAATTTTTTGGTATTCTACAGTAAAAATTGTTATCTTTCTATTTTTATGGTAATATTACGGTGGAATTAGTTACTATTACTATTATAACTGTAATGTTACCGTAAAAATTTTGTAAAGTTACACTTCAGTAATACCATCTTTCTAGCAATGCAACTCGTTTAATTGTAACTAGTTAAGCTGTAAGCATTAAAAAAATAATAAAGTATTTATTTCAAAAATAAAAAATGTTTTTTATTTAAATTGTTTCCATATAAATACAAACTATGACTATATGAAAACTTGGGAGTCCTTGACATATGCCAATTGTTTTTGATTTTGATGATTTCCGTTTAACAAGTGTACGAAGCAAAACATGAAGCAACAGCGCTATTAGTTGATCTGACCCTATAGAAAATGTGATTGTGATATGTATTAGATATATGTAGATTAGTAATTAAATTTATATAAATGTATACTTTGAATTAGTAACACAAACCTTGAGCATGTAAATTTATTTTTTCTAAGGAAGACAAGTAAGTTAAGTCTTCCATTTTTCTATTTAAACTTGAAATTATTTTTGTTTTAAAATACCAATTATATTATCGTTACAACTTTATGTGCAAACAATTTCTTCCCATTTAAAATACTTCCGCCAATTGTCTTGTACATCGTTCTACGGCTCGCTGTAATTCTTAAGCTATTCGTGAACCTATTTGCGGGAACAAATTATAAAACAAATTTGTAAGATTTAATGTGGCCATAGTTGATGATTGCACCAACAAAATACATGATACAATTATTACCATTTTTGCAGTTAGATTTACTCGCCACACTCGCCACACTCGCTGGCAATCCGGAGCTTCTTCAGATTATAATAAACCTGATCTTGTCATTTTAAGCTCGGACGTCTTCTCTGACGGCGTCCACCAATCAAGTTCAGGTTTCCGTCGTAAACATTTAGTGCTGGAGCTTCGGGTTTATCCGGATGAAGTGACCAGCCCAGTGCAGCCGCTGGAATTTAATGCGCTGGATTATGTCAACCTCATCATACAGCTCGTGGTTGATACGGGTCCTAAAGTAGACGGGACCAAAACTCTATCGGAACCAAATATCATACAAAACATCTTTCTCACGAACACTTCTAAAAAGGCTGTATCCGTTGATGTCAGAATTCATGCTTCTCCGCCATACAGCAGGACCGGGATTATCAGTGTCTTATATATTTTTATCTTCGTACTTCGAGAGAGGGCTCTACTTCTAATATGCTTGCTGAGCCCAAAGTAGCAGCGATTAGCAAGCTTGATTCTTCGTTTGATCTCTTGGATGACGTTGTTGTCGCTGGTAATTTCTGTTCCCAGATAGACGAAGCATTCTACAATATTGAAGTTGAATTTCTCTAATTCACAGAACGTCAAGGACGCGCTGATGATCTGCGAGTGGATACCAAGTACTTCGTCTTGTCCTCGTTCTCCGTTAGGCCCATGAGACGTGACTGTTTCTTAATCTCCGAGAACGTCCTGCTAACTCGACATTCGTTGCTGTCGATGTCACTCCCACCGAATGGTTATTTATCATTTACATATATGAACGTTTCCTATTTTTATAAATTTATTTTTTATATTTCTTTTTAAACCCTGCACAAAAAAATATTTCAAACAAGGTATACGAGGGTTGCATTTTTTATTGTTCAAGGCGAGTAAGGAAAAAACAGTATTAATAATTGAAAATGACTTTACCATTTTTGAACTAATTTTCGAACCACTATTTCCACTCAGAAGATAATACCAAAACAAACTGTTTAAAAACATCAACTGCTTCTTCAGGCGTCGAAAAACGGTAAATTCGCAATTTATTTTTGATGTACGACAACAACAAAAAGGTGTTTGGTGGAAAGTCAGGGGTGTAAGATTGATGATGCTTCGAAGCTCTCCGTCTTAGTACCGGAAATCAAATTAAAAAAAAAAAAAAACAAATTAAATATTGTAGAAAGAATGAAAACCATTAATTTCGGTGGAATGGAAGCTTTAATACTCTTCACACTTGCCCTTTTTGCTCGGCAATTCTGGTGCTTTAGTTTAGTTTTGAAATTTTAGAATGGATGCTTGGATATTACAATTTTTAGTATATATAAAATTCCGTTGCTCCTGTGTTCATAATTCTTCAAACCGTGTAAGTGTATTCTAAAAATGAATACAAAGTAAATGAAATATAAATATTTTATATTCATGTTTTGTGCGTTATTCATATTAATATTCTGTGAATATAAAGAAATATTCAACGGGGAGCCTAGAGAAATCTTGCTCGACGTACACGGAATAGTTAGGCTGTATAGACTTTCAGACTATCAGGCGACCCCTCGGCGTATAATGCGGACGCACTAGACCGGATTACAAACATACTTGCAAACGAAAGAGCAACACAACAGTCACCTTCAAGGAAATGCGAACAAATAAGGTTTTCCGGGGAAAAATGGAAAATCAATCGGAAAATTGCTTATTTGTGACTAAATTATAATACTACTACTTTGTGAGAAGTATAAAAAAAAAACATTCTTGTTTTCGGCTGGTTTACCTTGAAAAACGTGATTTTCAGACGTATCTAAAAATCATATTTGTAGGTTCTATCTTTTATTGTCTCTGAGATCTCGTTGTTCAAATACTCGAAGGACGGACGGACGGATTCAGCTATGTCGACTCGACTTTTGATACTGGTCTGCTACGCCTTCTTCTGATTGTTACATACATATGCACAAACTTAATATACCCTGTGGGAACCCTCCAGGGCAGGGTATAAATATTTTATACCCTGTAAACATTTTAATACTCTGTAAATATTAGGGACAAAATCCTACTAATATTATAAATGCGAAAGTCTCTGAGGATAGATGTTTGATACTTTTTCACGCAAAAACTATATACTACTACGGATTTTGATGAAACTTTACAATTAAGGTGTTCAGTTTGTTTTGTATCGGTGGAGAAATGGTGAACTGGTGTAATTTTGGAAGACCTTGTGAATTCCGCAAATGCCAGCTATTATTAATGAAACAATGTCAAAACAATTTTAAAACATGTATTATTTATAGCAACAAACTGTAGTTGTATGGGAGCTACACCTTCTAGTGACCACCACTAGGCCATTTTGATAAGTATATTGCATATGGTTATTAAAAGTCTCCAAATCAAACCAAAATTTCATAGGTTGAGGGAATAGAGTGCATATAATCAAACAGACATGCAGACAGACGGACAGGGATCGACTCGTCTTGTTGTGCTTATTTCCTTTATTGCGTTGCAACTGTGGCTAAATTCACACTCTATGTGAAAAATACACAAATGTATATGCGAGTAACAAATCTTCTAATTCCAATTTTGAATTGAAGATAGACTAGATGGCTTTGATTAAATGAAGTTTAGTTTTATAAATTTTTATATTTTTTAAGTATTATACACAATTTATTATTATTTTTTTTTTTTAAGAAAATTTGTGTTTTTTTCGCGATTCAAACTTAAAAAAGTATTTTTTTTTGCGATATGTTTAAGCCGGGGTTGAAACGACTTGACAATGTTATTGGACCATGGGAGTCAATGGATTGGTCCGGAGAACAGCGAAGGAACATTTACAGGAGCTGGGGGGTTTTTCTGCTGAAGCAGGGTAAATACTCTGCAGCTGATAAATACATAAGAAAGTGCATTGAAATGCAGTCACAAGTTACCGATTTTTACTATCAGATGAGCAAGATTGCGCGTAACAATGCAGATGCAAAAATTGCTCTGAATTTCAGCAAAATTGCATTCGGTAAGCTTTAATCAACTTCGAGAAGCACACAAACAATATTTATTTGTTTCACCAACTTAAATTGCATTCAGAACTGAACTCGACCAACAATGACAAGATAAACTTGGAATTCTGCAAAGCTTTATACGACTCTAATCGATTTGAGGACAATAAAATAATGCTGCATGACAATATTGCTGTTTTTAATGGTAGAGCGGAAAAGGATTTCCGACAACGATTGAAAGTGGTTCGTATAAAATATAAAAAAAAAAAAAAATTACTAGACGCAAGTGACGAAACCTAAGCGCGGCTGCAGCGTGAGCACTTTTCATTCTGTCAAAAAAATTACCGGGAATTGGTCAGTACAACAAAATGATTATTAAATAATAATCGTTATTAAATAATAATCGTTTTCTTGTATTGACCAATTCCCGGTAATTTTGGTAAATATCGAAATTTATTGTATCCGCTTCAAAGTATGTCCCTTACGAAATAATACACTAACAGTTCAATCTTCAGTTGTCGCCGCGAATTCTCTTTAACCTATATCTTCTATCGATATTTTCTGCTCAGTTGGAAGTCGCATTTCTGGTTTGCATATCGAACTAGTAATGCCATGTCTCATCACCAGTTACAATGTGTTTTATAAATGTGGAGTCTGAATTGAGCTGGAGCTAAGTATTTACTGATAAATCTAATCGACAATTCTTATATATATATATATATATATATATATATATATATATATATATATATATATATATATATATATATATATATATATATATATATATATATATATATATATATATATATATATATATATATATATATATATATATATATATATATATATATATATATATATATATATATATATATATATATATATATATATATATATATATATATATATATATATATATATATATATATATATATATATATATATATATATATATATATATATATATATATATATATATATATATATATATTTGTATTGTCAGTTTGTCTGAAAGATTGTAACGCATTAAAGGAGACAGCGTAGACCCCATAAAGTATATAAATTCGAGTTGATCTAGACGTGTCCGTCTGTCTGTCTGTGTGTTGCGGCGAATTTTTTTTTTTTTTGTTTACAAATTTTTGAGATATCTGCCTGGATCCCGGTATAGGGTCTTAGTTGCGCCATGTCCACTGTTAAGGGTAGCCCCCATATAAACTCACCACACTTAACGGTTTTTATTATCAACTTAAAATTCTCTATGAACGCTCCTTGAGAGCTGATAATTCACATATATGTACATATATATCAATTGGCCACTTTTAGGGATATCTCCCGTACAAACCACCGCGACCCACTTTTATGTTTTTGTATAAAAAACTTATTATAGTTGATATCAACTGGAAATTTGATATTGGGTCCTCTTAATAACGGTCACCTTGCATATGTATCAGTATGTGTATCCTGCCCACTTTAATGATAGCCCTCTTGGAAATCCACAAACTACTTTACCAGTATTTAGGTCTTTGTATAAACATTGTATATCCTTACTTCAGCTATTTCTTGTTATACTACTATTCACACATAGTGTGCAATAGTATTATACGTTTGTCTGACAGTTTTAAAGGAGATATCGTAAACTCTCTAAAGTATATACTCGTATATTATTGATCAGCTCGTCAAGACGAGTCGATCTAGCCATGTCCATCCAATTTTTCAGAAATAGGGCTGAATTCTAGTATTCAATCTTCTTTTGGTCCCACGTTTATAGAGTGTTTTTTGGGCAGCCCTCATACAAACCCACCTCTGACTTTTGTTCTATTGTATGAGTCCGGCCCACTTTTGGACTTTTGTATGAAAAACTTCTTTAGTTAGGTCAATATCAACTTGATTTTCGATATGGGGGTTCCTTATAAATGGACCCTTCATATTCATGTTCTAATGGGCGTGTCCCTCTTACTTTTTGGGGTAGCCTCATTCAAACCCACCGCTCACTTTTATGCATTTGTATGAAAAATTTATTTAGAGTCAATATCAGCTTGAAATTCGATATGGTGGCTTTTAATGGACGGTTGCTTCACATACATATACCAATAGGCGTGTCCCGCCCATTTTGGGTAGCGCCTATACAAAATTTGAAATTTCGTGTGAATGATGTTAGAACTTCGTTTCAACCGATATAAACGTTATTTTTTCTATTTTTGTATTTGTAGGCAAGATTAAGAAAATCGGAAGTAAAGGTTATGATTTTTTAAATTTTTAACGAGTTAACAAAATTGGTTGTGTGTGTTTGCATGTCTGTGTATGTGTTAGGATTCATATAAAGTGTCTTCAAAATATCATTCAAGCTTACTCTTAATTGGCGTAGCACAATCACTACATAAAAAGTCGTAGATCGACATATTGTTAATTTAAAAAAAAACCTTTTTGCTGATTTGCCGATAATTGAGGCCAAAATACCGTGCTAATATTTCGTGTGAGTTTTTTGTGAAAACTCTGTGAGCAAAGATATTACATCGCCAACTTCAAATGTTTTAATTTTTGTTATTTATCTGGTGTCGTGCTATTACGAAAAATATTTTACCTTTTATTCCCATTATGTGTGACTATTTGTGATGTCTGCTTCATACACTTTATGTATTCATACGTTAGCTATCATATCAGTTTTTAAGGTAATATTAAACTTCAGTAAAAGAATTTTTCACACAAAAGCCAAAAGTGGGCGGTTCGTTTTTATGAGGGCTACCCCAAAAAGTGGCCGTGTCTGTAGATATGGATACTTTATTTGACTGCAATAAAAATAAGTCTAGATGCAGACTTTAAGCAGGATATTTTAAAAATTAATCTACAAAAATACGCAATCATATCCAGATGAACAGATATACAGACGTACATAGATAGATCTACATTTCAGATCAATAATACATATATTTTATGGGTTCTACGATGCCTCCTTTAATGCGTTACAAACATTCAGACAAACTGATAATACCATTTCAAAATATGAGTTAACGGTATACCAATTATCTTTCAATGGCATTATGATTTATGAGAGGTCAATGCCTGGACCCCAAATTCAGCATTGATCTTCCGAACACCAAACCATCCGACACAACTTTTACTAGTTTCGTTCCAAAGTAAACATTGCTTTCGCAGTAGGGAATTTTTTGTTGGCGTCTTCTATCTATGACTTAGTGCGTTGTGAAAAGGAACATGCTTCCCAACTTCCAGTTTAAAACACCATGGCGTTTGGTAACTGGAAGCTAAGTTATTGCATCCGAAGACTTTATACTCGTATTGTATTATTGTTACTAAAATGAGCTTCGAACAAATAGCCAATATTAAGTTTTAAGCTTGTTAAACGTTTCAATTGATGAACAAATTGATTATTGTTATCCCGTGGTAGAGTCTATGTGTGTCATAAACGGGATGTAAATGATGACCAACATGCAGAGCAAATAACAGTTGACCTTTTCTCGTTGTCCGAAAATAAGTGTTTTTTACTGACACTTTGAGTAAAGAGTCAGAGAGTAACCGTTCGCATCGGTTCTTTAGAAAAACGGTTTGCGCTCAACAAACAACCTTTTCTCTTTGTTGTCTTTTGGTCTGCTTATTCCCGGAAATGAAGCAACAAGTCTTTTGCGTGTGTATACATATACGCGAGTGTGGCGCCGGTTGTGAAGGCAGCTCGCCTATTCGCACACTGGGATGTATATGAAGGAACAAATTTTGGAAATCCTAGATGTTAAGGGAATAACGCTTGATAAAATCTTTAGGTAAAAATTGAATTACAGAAAACTTTTAATATGTATATTATTAAAGAATGAAAAATCTAATATATATATATATATATATATATATATATATATATATATATATATATATATATATATATATATATATATATATATATATATATATAAAAGAGAACGTAGTGTAAGGGAGAAACAAAGATTTAAGCCAATCAAGTTCACCACTTAAGGTTTTATAAAGGAAAATTATAGAGAGCATCGATCGTTCTGCAGACAAAGTTGGAAGATTAATTATCACATATGCTGAGAGAAAAATATCAGAAGCTCAATTGATGATTTACATAATGTGGATTATAAAAATAACGTGCAAAGTCTAAGATCGCAAGTCAAGTATACATAAGCTAAGTAGTAAAAGGGTCATCAAAATAGTTAAACTAATGCTTTAAATAACCAAAAATACATTTAGCCTTATTTACCATATATTATTCTAACAGCTCAATTTAGAGTCCATACTCGTAAAAAGGCCTAAATCATTCATACAAATTTTAATACTAAGACCAGAGCTCGCCAAATATGCTCAACCAAATTTTTCTATGCTATCTGCTCATCGAAAAGGCAGACTAAAATGAAGAAGGCTCGGCTCGCTCACCCTCTCAACAGAACACTTTATTTTGATTCTTTCCACAAGCTGTCTTACGATAACAGCTTGATGGTGACACTTTCATTCGACTCTCAGCAACTGAGCATCAGCAACTGAGCAGATCGAGCCAAGTGGAAGCGTAAACTGTCTCCTTTGTTGTTGTTGCGTTAGGTTGTGATTGTTGCTTTAAATATTTCATCGCAGGCAAAGCGATGAAATATTTAAAGCAGAACACACTTTTGGCAAATTTTGCGCAGCAAAGTGTCTCAAGTGAACAAATGCAGTGAGTGACAATAAACTCTCGTTGATTGAACCAAGACCGTTTGAATAAGCAACAGAGTTGAAATGTCGCTTCGCTACCATTTTAAATCGTGTCCGCACGCAACTGTTTTTTTTTTTCTGACTGCCTGTAAAAAAACACCACTTCTTGCGAGCTCTGATTAAGACTATAAAAATATAAGATGTACGTCATAGTAAATGCTTTTCTGCGATGGAAGGTCATACATTTAAATTTAGAAATAATTAGGTTAAGATAGCTTGTTAAACACCAGGTGTTTAACGAATTTAAATCTTCTTGCAATAGACTATGTTGGAATAGTCTTTGTCATGAATTTCACCTTCTGCCGGTTTTAGATTGGATAGAAGGTTGTGGATAATTCTGTTGTGCACGAAATTATTACGAACAATTAGAAGAAATTAAATTAAAATTTAAAGAAATTTTGGACCGAGCGGAGATTGCATCTAGGTCGTCTGGAATGTTCGGCAACATGCTAGATAGGTGAGCTATCGAGTCCTCAAATGTTTACTGATACAAATGTACAATTTATACAATATCTGTTACTATCAGTTTATATCGTATTAAACGAGGCATCCTAAATATCTTAAAAATGTATCCCACAAAAATGCGCATTAACTAGCATACCAACAGATAGACAGATAGATGGAGATACTTTATGAGATATACTTTATGAGGTATACAACCTCTCCTATAATATGTTACAAACTTTTAGACAAACTGATAATTCTATTTCACACTATGTGTGAATAGTGTACAAACTAATCAGTCGATGTTGAAGTTAAAAAAGTTATAAATTACGACTTTTCCCGAAATCTCACTCTTTCACAACTTGTATTGTTAACTCCTGATACCATCCATCACCTTCCGAGCCTCTTTTAGAACCTTGTATCCTTAACTCCTTGAATCCTTGTATCCGAATATCTTTAACTCCTGATATCCTTGAATGCTTGTGTCCTTTTTCCGAGTCCTTACATTGTACCACACACAATTAGAGTGCTGACACAACACACTTGTTGTCATTGCGACCGCGTCCAGACTACCCGTATTCAACGTCAACCACCTGCTTTTATACTTGTACAGCACGTTGAACTGCGCCGAAAAGGATTGGGCCATGGACTAAAACTACTAAAATTTAAACAATGGAACGACGTCTCATATATGGTAAAATTATACTATATACTCTAATCAGCTTGTATTATATCAGTGCAATATATCCTTTTATCTCCGACCGATGGGTAGGAAATAAAGGGCTATTTTATATCGAAATACAAGAATCTGCGAAAAAATTTTTATATCCATTATTCTAAACCAATCCTTCAGTCACTGCTTGATGAATTCAGCAATGAAGGGTGTTAGTGTTTCTACTAACTTCACTACAATACAAAATATCATTTTTAACTCCGCTTGATGAAAGTCGAGGGTAACAAAAAGGATATTATTCTTTACCAATCCTTCAGTCACTGGTTGATGAATTCAGCAATGAATGGTGTTAATTTACTACAATACGAAATATACTTTTATCTCCGTTTGATGAAAGTCGAATGTAGTAAAAAAGAATATTATTATGTAACTATAACTAACTATTTTTAAAATAACTAATATGCTACCCAAATATATAAACATCTTTTACTTAATCTCACTCTTTCACAACTTGTATTGTTAACTTCTGATACCGTCCATCACCTTCCGAGCCTCTTTCAGAACCTTGTATTCTCAACTCATTGAATCCTTGTATCCGAATATGCTTAACTCCTGATATCCTTGAATCCTTGTATCCTTTTTCCGAGTCCTTACATTGTACAATTAGAGTGCTGACACAACACACTTGTTGTCATTGCGACCGCGTCAAGACTACCCGTATTCAACGTCAACCACCTGCTTTTATACTTGTGCAGCATTCTTAGTTTGTGCATTCTAACATTGATCGAATGGATTTTTGCGACAGCATCATGTTCTTATCTTTGTCGCCCACGCTTAGCATATGCATTTTATCATTGATCGTATGATTTCCTGAGACATCCCTATGTTCTTTTTTTCTGCCATGCGTAATTGTGTCTAAAAAGGGATTCCGTTCGAGTCGGAGTTCTTACGCTAAGCAACATAGAAAAATGTCTAATTTTGCCTCATTTA
>JAWNNQ010001353.1:180000-190000 GCA_035044765.1 Leucophenga montana | reverse complement strand
ATTATCAGTTTGTCTAAAAGTTTGTAACATATTATAGGAGAGGTTGTATACCTCATAAAGTATATCTCATAAAGTATCTCCATCTATCTGTCTATCTGTTGGTATGCTAGTTATTGCGCATTTTTGTGGGATACATTTTTAAGATATTTAGGATGCCTCGTTTAATACGATATAAACTGATAGTAACAGATATTGTATAAATTGTACATTTGTATCAGTAAACATTTGAGGACTCGATAGCTCACCTATCTAGCATGTTGCCGAACATTCCAGACGACCTAGATGCAATCTCCGCTCGGTCCAAAATTTCTTTAAATTTTAATTTAATTTCTTCTAATTGTTCGTAATAATTTCGTGCACAACAGAATTATCCACAACCTTCTATCCAATCTAAAACCGGCAGAAGGTGAAATTCATGACAAACACTATGAATAGATTTTATTTAAAAAATTTTTAATGTAAGGATATATTTAAAAATTTAAAAATCTGAAGTAAAACACCAGCGTTGCCGAGCAAAAACGGAGCAAGTGTGAACAATATTAAAGCTTCTGTTCCATCGAAGGTAACGTTTGTCCTTGTCTTTTTTCTACAGAACAAAGCAAATTCCCGAATCATTGGAATAAATCCCTTATTATTCCACTGCATAAGATATAATGGTATCTCGAAATATAGAGGTATGGCCTAAATGACCTAAATTATTTGAAAAAGTTATTTTTTTTCAACGAGCGCTAATGTCAGTTGTTAGCCCTTTTCAACATGGATATGTTAAAGGGAGATAAATTTGCACAAATCTTCTATATTTTTCTTCTATCGTTAATAGGGGGTTTCTATCTGGTTGCCAGACCGAAGTCGTATACAATGATAAATGATACCCTTTAGCAATTAATCATTCTCGAATTCTAATGCACGCTGATGATGTCAAACTATGTTTGTCGTATTCTGACATATTGTATTCCAACATAGTCTATTGCAAGAAGATTTAAATTCGTTAAACACCTGGTGTTTAACAAGCTATCTTAACCTAATTATTTCTAAATTTAAATGTATGACCTTCCATCGCAGAAAAGCATTTACTATGACGTACATCTTATATTTTTATAGTCTTAATCAGAGCTCGCAAGAAGTGGTGTTTTTTTACAGGCAGTCAGAAAAAAAAAACAGTTGCGTGCGGACACGATTTAAAATGGAAGCGAAGCGACATTTCAACTCTGTTGCTTATTCAAACGGTCTTGGTTCAATCAACGAGAGTTTATTGTCACTCACTGCATTTGTTCACTTGAGACACTTTGCTGCGCAAAATTTGCCAAAAGTGTGTTCTGCTTTAAATATTTCATCGCTTTGCCTGCGATGAAATATTTAAAGCAACAATCACAACCTAACGCAACAACAACAAAGATGACAGTTTACGCTTCCACTTGGCTCGATCTGCTCAGTTGCTGATGCTCAGTTGCTGAGAGTCGAATGAAAGTGTCACCATCAAGCTGTTATCGTAAGACAGCTTGTGGAAAGAATCAAAATAAAGTGTTCTGTTGAGAGGGTGAGCGAGCCGAGCCTTCTTCATTTTAGTCTGCCTTTTCGATGAGCAGATAGCATAGAAAAATTTGGTTGAGCATATTTGGCGAGCTCTGGTCTTAGTATTAAAATTTGTATGAATGATTTAGGCCTTTTTACGAGTATGGACTCTAAATTGAGCTGTTAGAATAATATATGGTAAATAAGGCTAAATGTATTTTTGGTTATTTAAAGCATTAGTTTAACTATTTTGATGACCCTTTTACTACTTAGCTTATGTATACTTGACTTGTTCGTGCGATCTTAGACTTTGCACGTTATTTTTATAATCCACATTATGTAAATCATCAATTGAGCTTCTGATATTTTTCTCTCAGCATATGTGATAATTAATCTTCCAACTTTGTCTGCAGAACGATCGATGCTCTCTATAATTTTCCTTTATAAAACCTTAAGTGGTGAACTTGATTGGCTTAAATCTTTGTTTCTCCCTTACACTACGTTCTCTTTTTGCGCAACAAATTATTCATTCGGTCTCTTTGATATATCTATAAAAAAATTTGTCATCTATTTTCTTTCGATTCTCCTTTGAGCTTCAAAAAAAGCAATCTTTAACTCCGAATTGTAATGTTATATTTTCATTTTGTTCAATATTTTGATTGATTTTGACTTGTAACCACGACTACTTGGACCACTGCTGTGAGTCGAGTTACAGTCGGTTAACAAAAAAAAAAAAAAAAATGAATGTGCGTAAATTTCCATTATTATGTAGTTGCAATAAATAATAAATAAATACATCGCCAAGCACGATTTTGACATCGAAATTGGGACAGCGCTCGTAAAGACGTTCCAGGCGCTCAGAAATTCATATTTGGCCTTTTTCTTCCGTCGGGACGTATGCAGAAATTAGGCTAATGTTAAAGTACTTAGCCTTGGCACGTATCGCAGCTAGGTGGTCATCAACAAATACAAAAATCTGGAGAAGATACCGCTTAGTTTCCTACTTACCACGAAGCCGCATCCAAGTTCGCTCTTCCTCTATAGTAGACGTCACATGAGTAGACGTCACATGAGTAGACATCACATGAGGATTTTTAGAACGTTTCACATTTCCTGTACTGCGGTGAAGTCAGCCTTGTATTTGTCGGGGACATCAGCCAGTTGGAAATCTGTACGTTTCCTATAGAGGGTCCGGAATGCCAGGTGCAAAGCCATAAACCATAGTCTTTAAAGCGTTTGCTGGGCTTTTTTCTCAGTGGCGAGAACCAAACTTAGAGCCCTAACCCCTTACTAAGAAGGTTGCCTTACCACAACTTGCTCATCCCGGAACGAATGCTCAGAGGATGTCCTGAGGATATGTGAATAACGGACGTTTTTGACCCGATTCCAGCAATCGCCAAGTCGCTTAGCAGCAATAGAAGCAGTAAGGCAACAAGTTGACGATTGGTTTGAAGCTGGTATCGTGCATAAGTCGACGTCCAACATAGCAAACAGAATTGTAGTGATCAAGAAGAAAGATGGTTTTAATCGTGGATTTTACAAAACTAAATTGAATGGTCCTCAAGGACTATTTCCCAGTTCCGCTGATTAATGATGTTTTTGAAATGATGCACGCTGCAAAATATTTTTATGTAATGGATATTGAAAATGGCTTCTTTCATGTACCCGTAGAAGTTTCAAAAGGCGGCTTGTTTGAATTCAACAGAGCACCGTTTGGATTTACCATCAGTGTTTATACGATTTGTTAAACATGTGTGCCTGAAAAAATTAACAGAGTTTCCAAGACAGCTGCAAAATACGCGCTGAAAATAAAATGGAAAAAAGTATTTTTTTCAGCGAAGTGTACATTTTTTGTCATAGCAAAAAAAATGGATAAATACAACCTGGAACGCAGTAAATATCTTTCAAATACCCAATAACATACGTGGAGTACAGTCTTATTTAGGTCTGACAAGACTTTTCACACGTTTCATTTAAGGATATTCATCAATACCAAGTCTGTTGACTGACTAGTTGCGAAAAAACCAATTTCATATAGACGCAGAAGAGAGTTGCCATAAAAAAGTTGGGAACAGCTCTAATAGAGTTGAAAACAGAGGTTGCAAAGTTACACAAGTTAGATAATCAGTGGTATCCAATAACATTCTGGAGTGAGAAATCGTGAAAGCAAGAGTCACAGCGTCAGAGCTACTTACTCGAGTTGAAGGCAGCGTAGTTAGCTATTAAGAAATTCCGTAGTTACCTGTTTGGTATACATTTTACATAAATAATCGACTATGCCGAATTCAAACAAACGACAAAAATAAGAACTTACCACGTGAAGTAGATGAATGGTTCGACAAGCGAATTGGATTGAGCATTTGGAAAGTATGATAATATCGATTATAAAAACTACGTAAGATGTATAATTCATAGTAGGAAACTGGGCAAATAAGAGGGACAGTTGCATTATATCGACAAGCCCATTGATCATTTGGGTCCAATGGACGCCAAAAGCAAGCATTTTTGCTACGGTGTATGCATTTAGTAATTTTGAGTGACTTTATCCGACGAAGTTGACGGGATCAGACGAGATTTTAAAAAGGTTAAATGAGTGGTCCATTACTTTTGGTCAACCAATTCGGTTTGAAAGTGACAGATGTTCGGCGTCGAAAGCGATTACGGAATACAAACTGAGAGAGCCAACAAAACGGTCTTGTCCAATATTACACTGTCGTCAGATGACACGTCAAAGAGATAAAGCAGTGCGACGAGAAGAGAACGAAGAGCAGACGGCACAAGACTGTGGCAGCGGATAATGTAGACAATACACAAAAGTTGTAAAGTAGTAGTAGAAATAGAACAGTCGTAGAGAAATACTTAGAGAACTAAATTTAAAGAACTCTTAGAGAACCAAACTTAGAGAACTAAACCCGCAATATATACTCTCTAGGTGCCGCATTGGTAGAATTAAATTATTATAATTGTAAAATTGTTATAATATGCCATGATTTGTTCAAAAACTGTTTAGCCTATTTTATAATACTCAAGTTTTCGCTGTGGTCGAAATTAGACCTTTTGTAAAAAAAAAGTGCACAGAAATATCACATAGTTGGAAATATAAATAATGCTGAAGTGCCTCGGAAACCGTTTCTCTAACCGCCTCTAAATCAATACCGCCCAGAAAGAGAGCGGCAATAAGTGAGCATGTTCCTTTGCGCTGAGTATGGAAGCTCCTTTTACGTGCTTATTTTACTGCTTTTTTGTTTTAAATATTTCTTCAATTCCTCTTCTTTTAAAATGTTACTAACGAAAACATCAATTTCACACTAACGTGATGCTCGCCATCATGTAATTGGAGCTGAGAGAGGGAGAGCGGTCAAGTTTTTGTGATTATGGCAATGGCTTGCCTTGGTAGTCCCTACCCCTCTTTATAACCTTTCTACCCAACAAAAAATCAAGCGAATATGTTATGTTTAAGAGGGTTAAAAAGGGTGTGAATGTTTTGCTTTTGCCTATTTTTTTTTAAATTAATATACTTTGAATTTAAAATTTATGTGCAATTTAAGGCCTACTTCAAAAAGAATATGACATGTGCAGAGTATAATATAGTCGAGTCTCTCGACCATAGCTCTTACTTTCTTTTATATTTTTTTTTTTAATATTACTTAAATTTATTTCCCTAGGTTGATGAAAACTTAAAAGATTGTCTACAAGAAAATCCTTTGATATTCCCTGCCGGTTCTAAGTTCGGTAATGTTTTGGAACTCATTGAAAGAGAACAAAGTGTGAAGAAAAAGGATCATTTGAAAAAAGTTGTGGATGGAAATATGTGTGACGTTGTTAGCCTATTAGAAGAAGAAGTATAGCTACAATGAATTACCTTTAGGAAATAATATTTTATTCAAAAATATACATTTTAGAAAAAAATATTTTCTCCGTTAACATTGGCCAGGCGAGAACGAAATTTAAAAGTTATGTACCAGAACTATATGAATAGGTCATGGTACGATTTATTTTTTCTGAAGGCATTAAGGGAAAACCGTAGCGTTCTTTTGCCACAGTGCAATCTTTCGACTAGTTTTTTGAAAAATAGTATGGAACGCACTTATAACCAGCTTAAAACATTTGTGGTATGTCAAATTATTTCAATATTCGATAAAGTTATATTTGTACCATAAAAAATTTCAGAAAATGTTAGAAGCGCGAAGTCCTATGTATAACGAAAAGCATATGAAAAGAGGTAATGAACATTTGAACGAGAAAATGAAGGAGCAAAATCTGTTCCGAATACAAAATCAGACTCGCCGGAACATGGTCAGCGCACTGAGAACTGTACACCACCTAAGAAATCTTCGTGATATAAATGTAAAATATAAGCCAATGTGAAAACCGACATGAAATCACATCTAATGATATAAAATGTTCATTTTTTTTATTTTTAGCGGTTGCGAAACTTTGTTGAGGAAATCATGGGCGATTATGTTGTGGTAAAAACAAATCGTACTATGCCGTGGAAATTTGAGTTTTTAAACGAAGTTTACAACACATTAGCTTTGGCATTAGTCGAGGAGTATACGTTGCCTAACTATAAAGTTTCTCCTTACGACAAGAGTGCTCTTTGCAAGTTACTGCAAGTGCAGCAGGACAAATTTCAAGATCGAATACAGTTTGTGTTCGGTGACCGATCGACTTACGAGGAGCTGAATGTGGTGCACAAAATGAAAAAATTTAAGTATGAATTTTAGAAATTTGGCTTTACAGTGAACAATTATGAGGAAATTAATATTGGAAATCTTATTAAAGGCGAGTAATAGCTCGTTTGGAACAGAGAATGCTTTTCGCAAAGTATTATATTGAACGGAGTTATTTACTTCACGAGATCGCCAACTATCACCTTAAGTGCAGTCGTTTCGATGAGTCGTGCTCATTTGCAAGAAAGGCTTTTCAAGGTGCTATATGACACAGAATTTTCCAAAGGCTTTTGTTAATTTCTGTTTCCGTTTTTTAGAAGCACAGAGGTGCCATAGTGTCATATGGATGTTCCTTAGTTTAATGGTTATTTGCAAAGCCCACGCAATACTCCAGAAACATGAGCGCGAGCAGGAGGTGCTCGACTCAGCGTACGCTTTGGCTCAGAGGATAAAGAATCCAAATCTATGTACTTTCCTTGATCTATGTCGGATGCTAAATTGTGATTATTTAGTGCTAAGGAAGCAATCTCAAATGCAGGCCCTTCGACGTCTCAAGAATAAGAACTCTCCCAGTCGGCAACCTTCATCGAGCAGAGCCAGCTCCAATGAAATTAGAAGCTAGTACTTCATTGTCTAGATTATTGACTCGGAAAGTTAAAAGCATTCCGTCTCAACTAATATTCTTAACATTTTGGGTCAATAATTTAGCTTTCCCTATTTTGAACAAAAAAATAAAAAGTAACTGGATTACAAATTTTATTTCAAGTAAAATTAAAAATTGAAACCAAATGTTTTTTTTATTTATAAACATTAGAATATGCAGTCAAAACTGAAAGGTAAGTTTAAAATCATAAAAAATAGAACTTAGAAAATAGAATAAACTTCATTACTTTTTATTCGATTCTACGTTTACATATACTGTGGAAGGGCTAGCAGTGTGTATTGTAATTTTAATAAACGAAATCAAATGCTTATCGTTGTATATTGAATTACAGCTTTAAAAATATGTTCTATTATGGAGAAAGGGTTTGAACCAATCCGTTAACTATGGTTTTCCAAAACAAGGTTTTTGAAAGCATTAATTGTTTTTTTTTCTCATTTTGCCAGAATGATTATAACGCATTAAAAAAAGCATTAATTCCGTCTGTCTGTATATCTGCCCGTCTATTAGTTGTTGTTTTTATACCTAATTCAAACCGGAAATGTGTAAATGTATGTAACAGATAGAAAAAGGTGTGATAGAAACAATACACAGTATATTGTTGATCAGCATCTGAAGCTAAGTCATGTTCGTCTGTCCATTCGTCCTTTCGGTTGAATTGGGGCTCGAGCCCACAGGAATCGCTTTCGCTCGAATTTCTATTCAATTCAATGTACAATTTCTGATTAATCTACATCAAAATAATTAATCATTTCATATGTTTTAATTAATAAATTAGCATTTCACTATACGCGTGTTTTACTGGCGTGTAAGTTGGAAGCCTAATTTCAGCAAAATCGTTTGGTAAATGACAAAGTTATTTGGGATGATGGAATGGAAATTTAATTTAAATCCAATTAAATTGTCGATCATGGGATTTTTAATAACTTTACCATTTTCCAACTGATTTTCTTCAAATTATAATTGAAATGTTCACACAAAATCAATCTACCGATTATTCGACTCACAAATTACGTAACTAGCGAAACGTATTTTTTTTTTGAATTTGTGATATCGGGAAAGCTGTGCTACCAAAAAATTATATTGCCGGATTCGGATTCAGCGACCTTGAAGTATACGGACAAAAAAGACAGCCATAGAAGTTATTAGCTATTTTGTCCTTTTCTGCTAGCATCAGTTGATTCATCGGCGATAATTTAACGCTCTCAATAATTTGAAAGCGTATTATTTTGCTAATGATTTTAAAAAAAATGTATGTATGTATGTTTTCGATTTTCCAGCTGATATTGATTTAATTAAAGAAGTTTTGTATACAAGTACTTAAAAGTGGGCGGTGTGTTTGTACGGAACCTACCCCAAAAAGTGGGTGGGTCATGCCTTTTGGAATTTCAAGCTGATATTGAGTTAACTAAAGGAGTTTTTCATAGAAAAGCAGAAAAGTGGGCGATTGGTTTTTACGGCGCTATCCCATACACGCCCATAAGTATATGTATATGAAGCGTGTTCACAAAAAGCTACCAGATCGAATTACAAGCTAATATTGACTTAACAAAATCACAAACATTTTTCATACTAAAATTCAAAATGTGGATACTCTATTAACTTAACACCAAAAGAAGTTTGAATATAAGCATTCAGCCAGATATCTAAAAGACAAACAGACAGACATGTCTTGGTCGACTTGACTCGTCGAGGTGATCAAGAATATATGTCCGATTACTTTATGGGGTCTACGATGCCTCCTGAAATGCGTAACAAACTTTCAAACTGATAATACCTTTTTACACTATGTGTGAATGGTATAAAAATAAATTTATTGTATAGTTTTCGAATTACAGAAATTTGATATATCTATTGTTCTGGAAATATTGCATAAAAAACGATAATTAAAAATGGACACACCTTCAATTAGAACTGAAGAACCTTTTTAATAAAATGATGAAATTAAAACTAAATAAAAATAAAACAAGAAAAAACGTTAATTTTGGTTGACCCAAAACTCTGATACCATTCACATGAAATTTTAAATCGTATTGTAAAGCATTAACGTTGGGGGTTTAAATAGGGGCTACCCCAAAAAGTGGGCGGCACTAGCAAACTAGTAGATGTGTATGAAGCGAGCATCTATAATATGCCACCATATCGAATTTGAGTATTGATTATTGAGAATTGATAAAAGTCAGCTGTTTTTTTTTATTTTTTTTATTTTACAGCTTACTGTTACTATTTATAATAACGTCTACTATAGTGTATATTACAATTTCAACAAATTGTATACATATATACATAGTTACATCTACTTAATAGGGTAAATGAATGGGAAAAGGGAAATATTTTAAAGTTCTCATTGACAGGTCGTATATAGCAGCTTGGCGGTTGATGACATCTCCGATCATTGGTACCTGGAGTTCTCCCTCAATATCTCTATAGCGTATGTACCATGCCGCATCAGACATTCTACGCAAGATTTGCGACTGCACTACTCTGATTTTATCGAGGTTGGATTTTGCTGCTATGCCGCATACCAGATATCTCCAGATGGGTGCCAGAATAACTTTATAGATCTTGCTCTTATTACTGAGCGATAGTTTATTCTTAGCATTAGGGAGCCAAGCTACTTATGAGCATCCTTATGGACTAATAGCTCAGCATGTAGGAATACTCCAGGAGAGATATTTCATCTGCAGGCCCAGTTCTCAAATTTGTTTAAATATAGCTGAAGAAGATATGTGGATGTATAGACGCTTTTGTCCCTGGCAAGAACTGCAGTGTCATCTGCAAAGGTGGCAACGAGAAAATTGTTGGAGTCCGAGATCGGCATGTTGACGGCTGAGGGCATGTCGTGCGTATACAGGCTGTAGAGAGTTGGCCTTAACACGCTACCTTGAGGTACACCAGCTCTCACTCTCTTTGCTTGAGAGGACAGGCCGTCCTGAATAACTTTAAAGGACCGCTCGTGAAGGAAGCTTTTCACAATTAGGTAGAGCTGTGGGTTGAGTAATTCTTTAAGCTTATGCAGGAGTCCTGCATGCCAACGACATATTCCTTTCCGTGGAATTCCTCAAGAGCAAAGTTTACAACGCGGTGCAGTTGCTCGGGCGTGCCATGCTTGAGTCTGAAGCCAAACTGGAACTTTGGGAGTGCCCTTTTGACC
>JAWNNQ010001353.1:0-175000 GCA_035044765.1 Leucophenga montana | reverse complement strand
AATCCCTGCCTGACTAGAACGCATGCTCCTCCTCTTGGGCGACCTCCTGGGTAACCTGCTCGATAGCATGTGTAACCTATCATATTAAAGTAAGAACCATCGTGTAGAAAAGTCTGTGAGATAAGCATGATATCAATTTCATGCTTGAGCAGAAACACTTTGAGCTCATTAACATTTGGTATAATGCTACGAGCGTTCCAGGTACAGAGGCGCAGCACAAAAGTCATTATTCGCGCTGATTCCACTGCTTGGAACCTCTGAGTTCCTTGATCTCCTCAAGTAGATCAGCGATGGTTTTCTGGAGATTCGCAATGGTCTGCTTCATTGAAATTATTATTTGTGTTAGTGAGCTTTCAATTGCAGTTGGGTCATGATTCTGTGGTTGTTGGTGTGTATTTGCCACACGTTGATGTAGTCGGTCAGTACCCTGAGCATGCTGAAAGCTTTTATTAAAGGGAGAATTTCGCTGCAGTTGTGGGCCATCCCTTTCAATTCTTTTGCCCTGAAGCCCAAAACTGGACGCATCTGCCTTCGACATGCCCTGTCGCACTATTGAAGTTGAAATTACCTGCTGATTGGTGATACGAATGGGCTGACGGTATCCTCGTTGGACGTATATTCTGCATCCCTTTTGACGCACACCAAGTCGTCATATGTCTTAGCTTGGCACTGGCCAGAATAAGTCCAACAAGACCCACTGCATCTACCGCATCTGGGCTCCATAGTGCAATAATTTTTGGTATGATCAAATCCGAAGCAACGGTAACATTGACGCATGTCAATATTCTTTCTTGGCAACTCCACACTAACTCTTTGCGGGCCGACTTTGTTAACTGTATTGTAATTTGACTACAGTACTGTAATTTGACTAGGCCTTGGTGGTTTATTAGCCGTTGGTTCTTGAGCCTGCCGTGTCTACTCAACTTTGTCGACTTCGACCTGAGCAACATCCATGTCAAGGTCAATGTCTGCTTGGTCAACTTCTTGGTCTGCAAGAATAGCAAACCAATTCTCTGCAAGCCTCGTAGGTCTTTTTTCGCCGTTTTGGGTGAGTTTGGCGAACTTCTTTTCTTTGGCGGGATTTTTTTGCCTGGTTACTGAAGCCGGCTGGAATACAGGCGTGTTATCATTTTTAACAAGTTGTGGTAGTAGGCGACTAGTTCCAGATGGCTGCTTTTGGGGTAACCCTCATATTAACGCACCGACCACTTTTGTGCACTTATATAAAAAACGTTTTTAGTTAAGTTAATATAATAAGGAAGCACGTTGGGTAGCAGGCTACCAACAAGTGACCCATTGACACCAGGATTAATCCTGTTCCAAGGCTACAGACAGCTGTTTTAACTTTTATTTAAATAAAAAACACAATCGTACATAGTATATAAAAATCTCGTGTCACGGTGTTTGTGGTCGCACTCCTCCGAAACGGCGCGACCGATTTTTATGATAATTTTGGTATATTTAGTAGGTATGAGAATAGGTCGTAAAGTATTTTTCACCCTCCCCTCTCCCCCATTTTTTAATCACGATTTTAGTATTTTTTTACGAACAATTTTATTACTCGAGAACGGCTGGACCAATTTTAATGATCTCTGATTGGTTGAATTTGTCTCCGTCTCGAATAGCAGAAAAACTATTAAAATATGGGAAAAATTCACGGAAAAAAATTATATTAAAATTAATATAAGAGTAATGGGGTCGTGGAGGGTATGGGAAAGGGGGCAAGGATAAGAAAGGAAGGGCGGTAGGGGAAAGAGTAGTGTTAGGAAAGGGGTAGAAAGGGAAGGGGGCAGGGGAATTAGAATGGGAGGTAGTGGAAGGATGGAAATTAGATGGTGAAGAGGGGTAGGGGAATGGGAGGTAGAGTATGTGATCATAAGGATGGAGGGGCAATAGTAGGAGAGACAGGGGGAATGGCAGCAACGCTCTAGTTACCATTTAAGATAGGAGTGGCATGGCAAAGGAGCGGTAAGAGGAAGGGCAGCAACGCCGGGTACCAGCTAGTAAAATATAAAATTAGTATTAAAAAAAAATAGTACAAATTATATGTGCTTGAAGTTCGATATGGTGGACAAACCAAACTCACGGTACACTCTTTAGGTACCTCGCACTGACTGTAACTTAAAATTTAAATACACGCAACCGTTTTAACGCAATGTTCGAATTTTTTTTTTTTTTTAATATATTTTATAATAGTTTTTGTCTATAGGGTCCAAAATATTCGATTCTCTTTGAGAATCTACGCTGCAGGGTGTAATAAATGTACGTCATTGTTGTTAAGTATACCATTGTATTATTTTGTTCAAAATGAATTTTATAGTGTTTGATGTGATTACATTTCTAAAGACAATCGAAATAGCTCTGATAAACGGCCTGATCAAAAAGTTTGAAGATGGAGAATTGGAATCATTGCTCTATGTGGACCAATGCCAAACGCTTCAGAAGTTGTCAGAATCATTGTGAGTGGATGAGTCGATAGTCAGCAAACGTCTAAAAGTAATGGGATTGATTCAAAAGCAAGGAAACCGTGTGCCGTACGAGTTGAAGCCGCGCGATGCCGGCTCGCTTGTTCAACTCGCTTGTGAACAACTCCTCGAACACCAAAAAAGAAAGGTTTTTTTGCATCGCATATATAGGTAGAAAAAATATGGCGTGTGGAGGATATAGTCGAGCACCTCGTCTATAGCTCTTTCTTGTTTTGGTTTGAAAATTAAGTAGCGAATAAATGAGCTTATTTTCCCTGTATAATACGGTATTTAGTAACGAAACCAGATGGTCGAATTTCGACCGAAATCGGATCTAGTACTAATAGTTCCTTGTGCTCGTAGAACTAAAAACTGAGAATTTAAGGCGAAATATACGCGGCAGTAGAAAAGGAGAAGAGCCAAGCTTTGTTTTATGCCGCACGTAGGAAAGCGCACCATTCGGTATAGTATAGTGCGCGCGGCACCAGTCGCTGGCAATCCGGAGCTTCTTCAGGTCATCATAGACCATCTTGCCATCTTAAGCTCGGACGTCCTCTTTGACACCGTCCACAAATCAAGTTCATGTTTCCGTCGTAAACCTTCAGTGATGGAGCTTCGGGGTTCATCCGTATGAGGTGACCAGCCCAGTACAGCCGCTGGAATTAAATGCGCTGGGCTATGTCAATCTTATTATAAAGCTCATACAGCTCATGGTTCATACGGTTCCTAATCTCGACGCCAACTCTAAGGGGACCAAAAATCCTACGAAGAATCTTTCTCTCGAGTACTCCTAAAGACGCTGTATCCCTTAATGTCTGTGTCCATGCTTCTCCGCCATACAGCAGGGTCTGGATTATCAGTGTCTTATACATTTTTATCTTCGTAGTTCGAGAGAGGGCTCTACTTCTAATTTGCTGAGTCCAAAGTAGCAACGATTAGCAAGCGTGATTCTTCGTCTGATCTCTCGGCATTGTTGTCGCTGATAATTTCTGTTCCCAGATAGACGAAGTTCATTGAAGTTGAAATTCTCCATACTCGCAGACCGTCCAAACCGCGCTGATGGTCTGCTAGTGGACACCAAGTACTTGTCCTCGTTCACCTCTAGGCCCATGAGACGTGACGGTTTTTCAATCTCCGAGATGTTTTGATGGTTTTTTTGATGAGTTTTTTTGATCAGGACTGCGCCAAGTAGCCTTGAGTGTCTCGGTGTGGAAATCTGGTGCTACTGATTACCATGTTCAGCGGCGAAATCAATAACCTTCTCTCCATTGCTGTAGCGTCGTGAAGTCTAAATTTTCCGACTGTTGGGCCAAATATTCCTTCCATCCCAATTTTGGCGTGGAAATCGCCAAGCACGATTTTTACATCGTGCTCGTAGAGACGTTCGTATAACTTATCTTTGCCGCATCTGCGACTTCCGTCGGGGCGTGTGCACAAATCAGACTAATGTTGAAGTACTTAGCCTTGAGACGTATCGCGGCCAGGCGCTCGTCCACAGGTATGAAACTGGTGACAAGACCTCGTAGTTTCCTACTAACCACGAAACCGCATCCAAATTCGTGCTTCTTCGCATGGCAACTATAATAGATGTCACAGGATGCCTTTTTTGAGCAGCCCTGTCCTCAGATGCATATTTGCGGGGGTCGTCATCATTGGGGTTTTATCCGAGGCTTCCCTTGTGTCTTCATTGATACTTTTTTTCGGTGGAGGGAACCAATCCCAGCGCACCAACCTCTAATTAAGGGGAGTGTTTGCCTTCTCACAATTTGCTCACCACGGAAATACCGTGGCTTACCCAGGGGATATGTGTCCTAGCGGACGTTTGTGAGCTGCTTGAGCCGTTTGCTGAGGAATCGTAATTTGACCGACTTATCTTAAAAAAAAATTAAATTCAAAGTCACCGCTCGTATTTGCTTCCGATTCAATATGTTTAGTCGGTACCCAGGGAACACCACGAGGAGGCCATCACAATTATAGTGGGGTCATAAATTAATAGGACCTTCGAGTCGGCTTGAAGTCACATAGTTTCAAAAATTAAGGATTCTTGAAACTATGTTATTTCCATGTTCCCAAACTAAAAAGTCGAAAAATATGTTTTTGTTTTCAATTTTAAATTTTATTTTATAATCTCATTGACTATTTTTTTTTTTTTTTTTTTTTGAGTTGACATGAGATTCTGCCGTTTTACTACCTACAATTTTAGCTGTTAGCCATTTACTATTCTTTCTTATTAAATCAAAACAAAGTCATTGAGCATGTGATTCCTGTTTCCATAAGAAGAATCGGACTGTGATAATCATCTGCGCATATATATCTAATTTGACTGTGGCGATTATGCATATTCGAACTATTTTATTTTTTGTTGAAAAATCGTTTAAAAATATCAAAATAGATTTTTATTAATCATTTCCAATTTGGTTGAGTGGACAACATTGTTTCGTTGTAATGCACACCTATAAGAATTTTTATCGAATAAAACATGACTATTGCGACAGTAAACTTATTATTGTTATTGTAGGACTTTATTATAAACTGCGCCCTAAAAACAGATCTATTGTATTGTCTTTCTTAATTAGATATCCTACTCCTGACCAACTTGTATAAACCTTAGTATTATCCTAGGATCTAACTTACCTAACGTATCTACCCAATATTCGAAATCTACATCTGACTTTTGCTTCACATTATGCAACGATATGAAGAGTCTCTTACTTATGTTCACTAAATCAGCATTCTTGAATTATATGCACCTATCATACACATGTGTTTCCTCAGTCGACAGTGTCCTGTTAGTATTCTTGCCAATGTTCTCAAAAGAGGTCTGCCTAGTTGAAGCACTGTTCTCGCTCTGCTCTGGTCGAAACCCCTTAAGAATATTTTTTTTTTCAATATTATAAGTGCTACATGCACTAGTTTCGACTTTAAAAAGTTTGAGCTTAATGTTTTTAACACCGCCTGACTGATAGAATAACAATATCACTGTTGCGATAGCCTCTATCTACATTACACTGTGCAGATATAATTATAGCGCACAGTTCAGCTTGAAATATACTGGTATATCTGCCCAAGGACTCCGAGTTGTTTAATCTGGGGCCTTCGACTCCTACACTAGTTCCTTCTGTCGTCAAAGATCCATCCATATGCCACTTAATCGTTTGTGGTTTTAACGCATATGACTTCCTACGTTCAAGTCTTCTTATCGGACCATTTGATGGTGAAGTTCCGATTGGAAACATAAAACATTCCTCCTTGTTATTTCGTCCCTTGGCATGGACACTAGTGTTGCTCCCTGCGTCCATGTAGAGAGACGCTACTGACAGTAAATTGATGTAACTTTATTTCCGTCAACTAACAGTCTCAACTGTTGCGATAGCCTCTATCTACATTACACTGTGCAGATATAATTATTGCGCACAGTTCAGCTTGAAATATACTGGTATATCTGCCCAAGGACTCCGAGTGGTTTAATCTGGGGCCTTCGACTCCTACACTAGTTCCTTCTGTCGTCAAAGATCCATCCGTATGCCACTTAATCGTATGTGGTTTTAACGCATATGACTTTTCCTACGTCCAAGTCTTCTTATCGGACCATTTGATGGTGAAGTTCCGATTGGAAACATAAAACATTCCTCCTTGTTATTTTGTCCCTTGGCATGGACACTAGTGTTGCTCCCTGCGTCCATGTAGAAGGACGTTACTGACAGTAAATTGATGTAACTTTATTTCCGTCAACTAACAGTCTCAACTGTTGCGATAGCCTCTATCTACATTACACTGTGCAGATATAATTATTGCGCACAGTTCAGCTTGAAATATACTGGTATATCTGACCAAGGATTCCGAGTGGTTTAATCTGGGGCCTTCGACTCCTACACTAGTTCCTTCTGTCGTCAAAGATCCATCCGTATGCCACTTAATCGTATGTAGTTTTAACGCATATGACTTTTCCTACGTCCAAGTCTTCTTATCGGACCATTTGATGGTGAAGTTCCGATTGGAAACATAAAACATTCCTCCTTGTTACTTCGTCCCTTGGCATGGACTCTAGTGTTGCTCCCTGCGTCCATGTAGAGAGACGTTACTGACAGTAAATTGATGTAACTTTATTTCCGTCAACTAACAGTCTCAAAACTGTTTCCTTAGTTTTATACTCAATTTCTAGATGCAGTGCTGTTAGATCTAGAATTGCGTCCAATGCAGTGGCTGGGCATGTGTTCATTGCATCAGTGATGCATATACATTAGGGTGTCCGTTATTTACCAATTTGGTTTTTGACTTTGAAACGCACCTTAGTTTATGACCTAAAAAGAAACAGACCCATATAAGCCCTTAATATTGCTATTAAATAAGCCACAAAGACGATACATTTCCCACATTACATGGGGTTTTGGTACGTTTTGCAAATATTTTTTTTCATTTCTGAGCCAGTTCTCATATGGCTGTGGCAACCAGGGCTTATATGGGTCTGATGTTTCTTTTTAGTCATAAACTAAAAATTTAAGAGACGTTTCAAAGTCAAAAACCAAATTGGTAAATAACGCACACCCTAATATACATGCTAGTCTTTGTAGCATGTTTAATTCCCTCGTGACTGTGACTAGTTTAGCCCTCTCTCCCCATGTGTCTATGCCATATAGTAACATCGGCTATACTACCATATTTTATAGCCAGAGAATAGTTTTCGGATTGCATGCCCACGATTTTCGGCCAACTTCCTGCACACAAGTATTGCCTTGGTGCATTTTCGTACAGTTTCCTCTGTTTGTTTTTTCCATAGAATCTTACTGTCTATAGTTAGTCCTAAGTATTTAACTTCCTTGCTAACCAACACTACTACCCTTCCGAGTTTGATTTCAGCTTGTGCTTCCTTTCTAGTAAATGGTACAATGACTGTTTTGGTAGGATTAATGTTGAATCTGTGGACATCCTTTAACTGTTTGTATTCTGACGTTGGTGCCATTCACCCCTGTCTCAGCTGTTTTTGTTCTAAACAATGAGAACAATTGTGACCTCTTTGTGCTCAAGGGATGTTTCAATTACTCCCGTTAGATTCAGCAGTGCAGTGTCGGTTCATCTGCCCGCCCTATATGCATGTTGGTCCCGATGCAAAGGACTCTGATGCAGTATTGTCTCTCTAATCTGCTTGCCTATTATCTTTTTCATTGTTTTTAGCAAAATCGATGTCAAGCTAATAGGCCTAAATGCTTTGGGGAGGGTTGCCTATTGGAGGCAGTCAAATAGTCTATTTTTTTTCAATAAATGTAGCCGTAGCTTCAGCGGCTAAAAACTTGAGTGGCATATTTAACTTTAATTTATTGGAACGCACTTGGATTTATATGGCTCGAATTCACTTTAGAGTCGAGTTGAGTTTTTGGAATCGATATTATAAAAATCTTGTATATTTTCTACAAAACTAAGCCATCGATTTTATAAGTTGTGGAAGTTATATCGTATATCGCAAATATAACTAATATAAACGCGAAAGTTTGTATGGATGTGTAAATGTTGTTACTCCTTCTCGCAAAAACTACTGGATTGATTTTAATGAAACTTTACAATAATATATCTCATATATCAGAATAACACATAGGCTATTTATAAAGATGAAATTAACGCATTTATTTAATTAATTTAAAAACAAATTAATTATATTAATATATACATTAGGGTGGAGCAACAATTTATGGATATATTTTTTTTTGAACGGCATAGCAATGAAAAGTTTCCTTGCTATATTACTCTGGCACCTCAAAACATCAAGACAGGTGAGTAATATTTTTTACGTTTGTTTTATATATTGCAAGGCAACTTTTCATTGCTATGCCGTTCAAAACAAAATATTTTTTTAAAAGTCCATAAATTAATTATTAATTTCCCATCTTTAAAAAGCGGCTCTATTACTTGAGCCCTGGTTGCAAACAACCGATCTTACATTAAGCCCTTTCATACAATCAAGAGTAGAATCGTGTTGAATACCTGGTCTGATCTTAACTTCATCGCACACAATTACTGCTTCTTTTCCTTTCTAATTCATTTGGTCAATTATTTGCTTCAATTTTTCGAGTAAGTCAGTTTGAAATCCTGGAGTCATATTTTTCAACAATAGCAATCGTACTTTTTGAAGGATTTTTAAATTGAGAACATAAATAAATATTCTGCGTTATAAATTTCAGAAGCATTTTACATACAGTTTTTGCCTCGTCAGAAATATGAGACATATTGGCTATCGTCGAAAGGACATTATAAGATATTATCTTTATGTTTCGAAATCTGGAACATATATTTCTGCGTATTAAAACATTTGTTAAAGCTATTGGATTTTTATTGAACCTTTCCTAAAGATTAACGCTTAAAATGCTTGTCACAAATAATAGCAATTTTTCTATTGAAATTGCTATTTATTAAAATGAAATTCGTTTGATGGAAACGAAAATAAAATAACTGGAAAACCTTTCGAACTGTTTCTATAACTCCTAGGACAGAAATCAATTATCCAAGACAATTCTAACTTTACGGTTGTCTGAAAAGTCTCTATTTAGTTAATTTATTGCTGTTCATAGTGAACAGTATGACTTTATAGAAGATAGAGTAAGACAGGAGTCGAAGGGGATAAGTGGACAAGAATCGTAATTTGACCACTCCCAAGAGAATGGCCAAAGAACTTTTTAGTATTTTTGTATGAACAATTATATTACTCTAGTGGTCATGATGAAGATCGAAGTGGAGCAGGGAGAAGGGCAGCAACGTGCCAGGTACTCACAAACAGCTGCCGTTTCTAGCTGGGTATACTTTGTTTGTGGCAGTCTGATACATCGCAATGTCATGTCTGTGCGATGTAACGGCTGTCACAACTGGTGTCATATGAAGAGATCTATTAATCTAAGTTCTCATAGGGAGTAGAGCGCTGACTTCCTTGCGTCGTGCTGTCAATCCGTGCAGAGGAATGAAACGCTTGTTGTACCTGAGTCCAGGTCAAAGTGCGGGTTTCATGTAGCTCATATTCTACACAATCTTCGCCAATCCACCCGCCGCCCGCCAACAAATTATGCGTGCTCTCAGTCCTTCTATTGAGCAGCAAATTACCTCTTTTAGAGTTTAAAGGTCTGCTTGGGAAAGTGGTTGAGATTGTGGATTATATGGAGCGTCATGATGGTTAATTGCAGCAGTGCAAGAGACCAAGCTCATGTCGTCTGGCATCTCTTGCAGGAACTGTGGTCTGGCATTCATCGTTCGTCGTACGGCGAATTTCAGACCTTTTTCACTGCCTTCTGTCGGTCAACAGGATTTATTTCTGGAGACGCAATGTCTGGCTGTGAAGTCCGGAGATGTCGAGATTAAGTTTGTGAACTTATATCTGCCACCAGTCAACAGCAGCGACCCTGGGTATATTCTTGGCGATTTCATTACACACCATGAGATGTGGTTCTCGGAGTTGGGTTAAGACCTTAGGGTTATAACTATTGCGGATCAAATAGATGGCTCTCCTTTTTTCACAATCAATGACGATTGTGCGACAAGGATGAGCTCTACTACTGCTAGCTCCCCTGACTTAACTGTCGTCAGTAACTCGCTTATTCCATTGTGGTTAGCATTAGTCGTACGAAAGATTTTGTTGAATCGGATCGTCGAGTCTTTGTTAACTACAATGGGGCTGACTGAACTGAATTCACACGTTGTATTAATCAATCCATCCGCGGTCTCTTGCCTCCTCATGACGTTAGGGTAGGTGAAAAAATTCTTAGACATACGATCACCAAGGCTGCAAAGAGGCATATTCCTGTTGGTAGGTTTCCTAGTATTAGGACAGGCTTTCCAGCGGAAGCTGCTCGCTTGGAAAATTGTGACTCGGGTTTGCGAAGTCTGTGGAACACTATTAAAAAGCTATCTGGTGTACCGCAGAACATAGCTCTCTCATCTATCACATTCGAGGGAATGCAAATAGGAGGGTCAAAGAAGTGTGCTACCTATTTCTGCAGACAGTTCGTGCAACACCCTTCTCAGCAGAATAGGTTAAAGCGTAAATCCATACGTCATATCAGAAGGAAAAAAGGACATGAAGATTTGGTAGATTTTACATGTGAGGAGGTTCTTGCTGCTATAGGGAAAGCAAAATCATCCAAGGCACTCGGCCCAGACGGCATTTCAATGCTGATGCAGTTGTGTACTTTTGGTCACTTTTTTCGAACTGCACAACAAAAGAATATACTGGCGAGAAAACTCCGCAAGTGTCTAACCTCAGGCCTTGTTTACAAAATTGGATGTGCAGTTGCATACTTGTGGAGATTTCAGCGTTTAGCAACAAAGTGGTACCACTGGTAAAATGGTACCATCTTCTTTTTATTTTTTAAAATAAATAGCAACGAAGTGAGAAAAATAAAACAAGAATGAAAACAAAGGCAAATTTAATTGTGATTAATTTAAAAAGTAATGTCCGTATGGCATATGTTTTCGCCCTTCATTTTTGTTAGAGCAAATCAGAAAATTTCGCACTCTGATTTTTATTTAACAGATATTTTAGCATCCATATATTTCAAAGTAACAATTTTATGCTCCTTTTTGTAGTATGGTCGGCAAAGTATCGAAACGGCTAAGGAGGATGAAGGAAAACCGGAAATAAAAAAAAATGAAAATGAAATCGATGCACAGCGAGAGCTTATATCGAATGGAACCACTTTGATTACAAGAGACACAATTCTTCTTCCTCAACCAAATGAGACCACTTCGTCAACTGAAAGCAATAAGAAAAGTGAAATAAAAAAGGTATGAAACTTTAAATATTATTTCAGTAAAAGTGAAGAGAATAGATCAGTTTAACGTTTGAGTCCACATCTAGGTTGGAATTTATATCGATGTACGAAATACTCCAAAGAGATACTTCCAAACATATATTGGGTGTATGGATCAATTCCCATCGGCTTGCAAAAGATGGCGTAACTAGCGAATGCAACGGATCATATCGCAACTATAAATTTCAGTATTTGACCTTGTGTTACAAAATATTTTTTTTTAACATTTGTACCAATGAAAATCAATTTGACGGTAGCGTCACATTTCTGCTTCCAATAGCAAAGAATAAATAGTTCCTGATTTCTTATTGTCACAGTCGATGGAAATTGGATACACTATATAAATCCCAGTATTAAAAAATAGTGGGATATTCTCGGCCATGCATCAATATCGCCGTCAAAGCCAAATATCGCGCATTCTATGTATTTTGTGGAATAAGTTGCGTGAAGTATAATATGTGTTGCTTAAAACCAACGGAACCATCATAGGGGATGGGATCAACCAGAGTTATTGCGTTTGAGCTGAGACACGAGTCACGATAAAGTGATTTTTCAGCACGGCGATTATCGGCTCCATTTTGAAAAACCTGGTTGAAACCAACAAAGGAATGCTTAAAAGCGAAGTCCTACCCACCCACTGCCTTTACCAGACATTGGTCCTTCGTCTTGTCTCCGTCGATGAATTTTGTGGATAGCTTCAGAAGACGAAAAAGCTTTTTCGACCCGGAATCCATATGTTACCGGGAAGATAACAAATAGTAGATGCTAGCGATAAGTGGGTTTCTATAGAATCTACCCCACAAAAGGAGGGACAAGCCCATTGGTATATGCATGAAAAGCGGCCGTAAATAAAAAGTCACCATTAAAAATTTCAGACTTATATTGACCTAAAAAAAATTATATTCCATACAAGAACATATAAGTGGGTTTCTATGGGTCGTACCTCATTGGAGATTCCACAACACCACTGGTGATGGTATATTTCCAGGTTTTTAAATTACATTATTTTGGCGATTTTGGCTACTAGGGATTTACCAAATCGGTCAAAAAATTTCACCATGCTACAGAACTTCAAACTTAGTAACATAGGGTAGACACCACGTAAGATTAATTTAGTCTAATGTTTGTTCCGCATTATTATTGGTTTTTCAGTAGCATATTTGATAATTTACAGTGATATTTAGTTCAATTGAATTTTTTTTTTTTTTTTGTAGTTTCCGAGCAAAACAATTTGAATTTATTGTCCGCCAAACTAAAAAGTTTACCCGACAACTCTAGCAGCTGTGCGTGTACCTATACGGTGTGTACATATACGGTAGTACCACTAACCATACAATATATGTACAATATTGTGTGGTTAGTGGAAGTACTTAAATAACAACGAAAACGAAACAAACGAATCGAGTGGACTTGTCACATAACCGAACTAAAATTTTCGCAAATTGTTGCGCTAAATGCACAATAAACACGACATTGCTTAAGTTTGCAATAATTGCGATTAAATTATTATTTAATTATTTTTAGCTATGTTTTAACGCAAATAGCAGCAGGTAACTACTTAAAAACAAATTTCGAAAATGTTTTTAAAAAATGTGGCAACAGCGAAATGCAAATCGCTTGGCTGTCGGCTGTGCATGGAAAATTTAACTAGTGATTTGATAGTTAGTTTAGTAAAATGCTAATTTATAAATTAAAGCATATGGAATTTTAGGTGTAAATTAATCAGAAACTGTACACCCTATTTGCAACGATAGGCCTTTTTAATTACAAAATGTATTTTAGGAGCGCATCAAGTCAAATCGCTAGCTCAATTAGGTTGTGTCAATGTTGAATTGAAATTGAAGTGATATTCAAGTTAAACTGATTCCTGTGGAACACCTGGTTAAAATTTTTAAATTCATATTTATTATTATTTTATTATATTATTTCCACGTGCTTCTTTACTCTACCTCCAATTCTCCTACACCTCTTGTCCCTTCCACCTCTTCTCCAAACTCCATTTGCGCTGCCCCCATTCCTCTGCCCCTTTTCCTCTCCTTACTTTCCCAAAAAAAAAAAAAAAATCCCTCTCCCATTTATTATTTGCGATTTTTTTATATCGGCAAAACCTTCTCTGTTCCTAAAAGCATAAATACCAATTTTCACGACGAATAGAATGGTCTAATTTTATGTGACTAATAGCCGGTAATTGGGTTGTTAAGTTTATCGTTCGAACCCAAAAACTTAAATTTGTCGTAACTTCATCATATGCTCATAAATTTACATCATGCGAGTGCAAATAACAGTCCGCTTCAACGTGAAGAATTCCTTGATTTGCTATAATGATTGATTTCATTTGAGCGCCGTAGAAGATCACTGTCATTTCTTTTGGAATAGAAAATAACCACGTTCCCAAGGACGACTGGGTTTTCGCCCCGGACCGATCTGCACAAGAAGATTCTTGCAGTCAAAGGTTGTCCAACTCAGCCCAAGTGGCTGTATCAGGTATATATGTATACAATTTTTTTATATAGATTCAGAAGTTTTGTCGGCGCAACTGTTGAAAATACTCCTGAACCGCGCCGGCATTGAGAGGAACCCGGGACCTGGTCCCTGGTTCTGCTCTGTTTGTGGGAGAAAGATTTTCAGGAATGTAACCTCGGTCCAGTGTTCTAGATGTGGCAGATGGTGCTACCTGAAATCTTGTTCGGGTCTCCAATCTCATAGCGACTGGACAGAACAATTTGTGCTAACTGCTGCTTAGGTAACTGTAATTCTGATACCAGTGATAGCACAGTTCTTGTACCCACATCTAACACAACAGAAACAACTACCTCCTCACAAGCAGCTGTCATTGCAAGCTGGGTATGCTCCGTTTGTGGCAATCAGATACATCCCAATGTTTTATCTGTGCGATGTAACGGCTGTCACAATTGGAGTCATATGAGGAGGTGCACTGGTCTAAGATCTCATAGAGATTAGAGAGCTGACTTCTTTGCGTCATGCTGTCTATCTGTACATATTAATATGCTTGTCCCACCTATGTCCCGGTCACCCGTGCGGGCGTCATGTAGCTCCTGTAATTCTACGCAGTCGTGGCCAATTCTCCCGCCGCCCCGTAAACAAATTATGCGTGCTCTCAGTCCATCAATTGAGCAGCGGTTTAACTCTTTTAAAGTTATGCAGCTTAACTGTAATGGTCTGCGTGGGAAAGTGGCTGAGATTGTGGACTACATGGGGCGTCATGACGTCTTAATTGCAGCAGTGCAAGAGACCAAACTCACAAGCTCATGCAGGACAAGAACTGTGGTCTGGCATTCATCGTTCGTCGTACGGTGAATTTCAGGCCTTTTTCACTGCCTTCTGTCGGTCAAGACGATTTATTTCTGGAGGCGCAATGTCTGGCTGTGAAGTTCGGAGATGTCGATATTAAGTTTGTGAACTTATATCTGCCACCAGTCAACAGCAGCGACCCTGTGTATATTCTTGGCGATTTCATTGCAATAAATCATAATACCATAATACATTGATCGTGCACCATAAATTAACATATATTTGAAGGCTGGTTTGATATTAACGAAGTGACCATAGTGTACAATGGTCTTCTAATGTTGAATAGGAGTTATCCCCTGGTCGTCCTTGTAGTAATTTTTGCAACTCTTCCCAGCTCGATAGGATCGATACCTGGACACCATCTGACATGAGCCACACAATTTTTTCTATTTGCAAACAAACTCTAATAGTGCTCTTGGAATGTGTTGTTTTTTGCCTCGTTTGGTTTTGTACGATTATGTCATCATTCTGCCGTAGCCTTTTCGCCTTGCTTGATAGCGAGGGGTACTATTTATATTTCGGGAATAGCAAATAATAACAAACATTTTTAAATGAAAATGGCTTTATTGTTTTTCAAAACATGGTTTTTGAGCGCTTCAACTGCTTGTTCGGCGATCGTAAATTGTTGACCACGCAGTTTACCTTTGATACTCGGGAACAAGAAGAAGTCATTGGGTGCCAAATCATGTCTGTACGGAGGATGAGTCATTAATTCAATGTTTTGACTGCTCAATTCCTTACACCAATCGACGCGAGCCTTTTTTTGAGCGATTGATAAATTATGGGGTATCCAACAAGAGCAAACTTTTTTACAGCTGTGTTCATGCAAAATAGAATGTATTGAAGTAGATCTAATGTGCAAGGATGCCTCTATCTCACGATATGTCACATGACGATCTTGCATTATCAGTTCACGCACTTCATCGATGTTTTTGGGAACAACAACCGATTTTGGACGACCTTCACTGAATTCGTCGGCGACTGAGCTACGACCACGATTGTATTCACTATACCACCGATATACTGTGGGTTTTGATGGTGCTTTATCGCCATACAAAGAACTGAGTTCACATACAAAGAACTGAGTTGACACATTCTTGTTGAGATAATACTCGTCGAAAGTTGTGAAAAATAATCCAACGAAAACCTCTTGAAATTTCCATTTTTTCGCCAAATGGCTTTTCTTAACTCACTGTAAACAAAACAAATAGCAATTGTACATCAAAACTTTGTGAGTACGTTTATGCCAAAAAATTTCAAACTTTATTATGGTGTTGTAGGATTTTAGCTTTTGACATTAGTGTTGCCAGTTCCCGAAATATAAATAGCAGCCCTCGATAGTAACATAGTCTCCGTGTGTGTATCATTTGGTAATTTCGATCTCATAGACAATACTGTTGACCAGGATGCGTCGATGCGATATTTGAAAGCCCTATAGTCCTCTAGATCAGCATGTATAATTACATCCTACTTTGTTAGTTATGTAATATATTTTTATTTATTTATTTATTTAAAATTGCAACTACATGTCCAGTCGCTTAATATAAAAATTTAAGTTTATACATTAACTAATCTAACTTAAAACTAGACGAAGGAAGTTGCGGACACTCAGACCCGTTGGAGGAATTTTAGTTTGGCACGCCAGGTTGACCGCCTGGGCAGTGATTCAAGCCGGCGCAATTACAAAAATAAAGAAGTTGCTAAATGAAATTTACGAATTTATTGAATAGTGATTTGTCTGTCAGTTCAGAGTTGTTTACATAGTGTAAGGAAGAGTTATAAGAAAAATAGGGTGAAAACTTATTGTGGATAGAACAAAGAGCTTGTAGTGAATTATTGAGATTTTGTCGTACAAAAAGGCAACTTTATTGACACGAAGTGGCGAGTTGGCCGAATGGGGACATTTAGTACTATGAACTGAAGTAAGTAAGGAGAATCACTCTGCCAATAAGAATTTTACTCCTAAGAGCAAAGAGAAGAAACTGTTTTTGCACTGACTAAATACGATCCTCGTGAATAGCATAGTATGGGTTCCAAATACAGGAGCCAAATTCTAAAATCGGGCGAAGTATAGAGAAATTCAGTGGTATAAGGTTCATTAAATTCCTTAGACCCACGCTTAACAAACCTTAAGACACCTTTTGCTTCATTTACTATTGAACAAATGTGATTATTGTAAATAAGTTTAAGTTCCATAAGGATACATAGGTCATTAAAACCAAACTCTATCGAGGGTCGTGGAATTTAAAAAATATTATACATTTCTGTATGGGCGTGATTAATAGACAAAGGGAAAAATAAAAATGTTGAACAATATTGGATCTAGGTGAACTTACATGATGAATTAAACATAGAAATGTTAAAACGTACATAATCATAGTTTTATTCTTAATTCTTTTTAATTTGGTCTCATATATATTTCCTTTATTGAAAGTCTGATACTTTTGTTAGAGCAACTTTTTGTGAATGCATCTTTTTCTTCGGCAGGAATAGGACAAACATTGTGTGTCGGTCTAAGTGACATTCCATTGCTGGTCCTTACTTCTACCATTCTATAAAGACCATTCATTCTCCTAGGATAGTCTTTGGAGCCTCTTATGAGTATGCTTCTTTTAAAAGGACAAGAGTACCTGGTTCTATATTTTGTTTTGGATTTGACCATTTATACCTTTTTAGTAATTCGGACAAATACTCTAATGACCATCATTTCCAAAACTCTTCAAAGTTTACTTGAGTTGCCTTCCAGTGATCCCGCAGCCCCTTATAGCTTTTATTTTCCTTTAAATCAATTACTGTTGAAAATTATTCCCCAATTATAAAGTGACCTGGTGTTAACACATGCAACTCATTCGGATCATCAGACAAGGGAGGTATTGGCCTGCAATTTAAAACTGCTTCTATTTGTGCCACTAGTGTTGAGATATCCTCATAAGTCATAGTTCCTTCTGTGACTCTTGTAAAATGTTTTTTCACAAACTTAACACATGCTTCCCATAAACATCCTATATGTGCGGATCTAGCAGGTTTAATAACTCATTCAATTTGTCGCTGAGCACAGAAATCCTCAATATCTATTTTATATTTTTTGTTTTTTGAATAGCTCATATATATCATTTAAACTATTTGCAGCTGCATTGTCACAATAAATTTTGTGGACAACTACGTCTTCCAACAAAACATTAGTGTCCCCAAAAATGCTGCAGATGTCAAGTCTAATGCTACTTCTATATATACTGCCTTGGTTGCAAAACAGACAAATACACAAACATAAGCCTTATCTATCGTTTTTCTTCGCACCTTATTGTGTATAGAAATTGGACCAAGAAAATCGATTCCTACATTCCAACAGCTTAGATCGAATAACTCTATCCTCCGGCAGATTACCCATAATCTGATGTATGGGTCTTGGTTGCGCTCTGAATCATCTACAACAGGACTTAACTACTTGAGTTGTTAATTGTTTCCCTCTGAGAGGCTGTTTTATATATGTAGTTGCAAATTTTTAAATAAACAAATAAATTTTTTTTTAAATAAATAAACATTTTTTTAAATAAATAAAAATAGTTTTTGTATGTTTTCTATTCCGTGTAGTCACCAGAAAAACACGGATTATCAATTTTGGGCAATGTAAATGAGAGTTGTGCCTGTTTTTTTAATAAGCTGGCATATTTATCTTTCAAATCGCAAAATAAATATGATAACTCTTCATTTCCTTCTCCATTTCTCATACATTCCATTTGTCATATAACTTTCTGTGGCCCGATCTTTGCCCCCCCCCCCCTAACTGAACTAATGGGTTGTAGCCCTTTAGCGTATGAAATAATGCATTTGCCATATTCATTTAAAACGGATTCCCATTTCCACTTTAATTTTTTTTGTCCCTACAGGCTTTGTATTTTGTTCCTGATTAGGGGTATTATGAATAATTGCAGACCTTACAATTGGAATTTTATTGAAAAGTTCATATGTATTAGCTATGACTACTCTAACCTGACTTTCATAATTTTCTAATAGAGTTTAGGGCTGCATGGTTCTCTCCGAACCTCTTCACCAAAGATTCCACCTCAATTTTCCATTTATTAATCTGATAATTGGATGATCCACTTACCATTCTGCCCGCGATCGCATTATAAATTTCCTGCAGCTGTAAACCGATCTCTTCTTGTTTTTTAATAATAACAGATGGGTTTTCCAATATACAAAAAAATTGTATCTATACTAAAGAGATATAGAAAGTCACGTTATTTGTGAGTGACATTAGCTACAATATATATACACATATATGTAATAAATAAATGTAAATGAAATGTAATGTAAAGTAGGCAGAAATTAGTATGAGCGAGGTGGCGATAATTAAAACATGATGTAAAGCTGAAAGCCACAGATTGTAGAGCGTTCATGTGTTTGTCTCATATGGTCATGTGTGCGTGATCAAAGAGAAAGAAAAATGTATACGTATAAAGCAGGCAGAAATTAGTATGAGCGAGATGGCGATAACTAAAACATGATGTATAGCTGAAAGCCACAGATTTTAGAGCGTTCATGTATTTGTCTCATATGGTCATGTGTACGTGATCAAAGAAAAAACCCAAGAAAGTATACGTATATTCGAAGTAAAATGCGGTAAAAGCATTTTATCGCATTGGAAATGATCGATTAAGGCATCATAGGGAAGGAGGAGGAATGGCAGCAACGCGCTGGGTACCATTAAGATCGCGGGATGAAATGTTCTATACATGTGAATAGGATCGAAGGGGGAAGGGAAAATAAATGGTAAAGTATGGAGAGGTATGGGGGCAGAGGAAGGGGTGGTTTTAGAAGGGGTAGAAGGGCCGGAAGAAGGGGGTGGGAGAATTGGAGGTAGAGTAAAGGGGCATGAGAAAGGAGGACAGAGAGATGGTAGGGCAGGGGAAAGGTGAGGCCTATTTAGTGCCTATACTATTGTATAGGCTCTAAATAGTTTCACGATTTACACAAAAAAAAACCAAGAAACTATTGAATTTCTTTTCTTTTATATACAATACTGGTTAGTACCTGGCGCGTTGGTGCCCTTCTCCCTGCCCCACTTCGCTCTTCATGTGATCCCCTTGGGTAATAAAATTGTTTGTACAAAAATACTAAAATCGAATAAAATGATAGATAAAAATAGATAAAAATGTTTATATATATATATAAAAATTTTCATTTTATATATAAAAAATTATAGAACAATTTTTGGAACTTATTCAGATAAGCGGCATATACAAGCATACTTTTTTTAAACAAATGCCTATTTTTGAATTATATTAAAACCCAAATTCTATTAACAAAAATTTGATTAATTAAAATTTAAACTTTCAAAAAGCTAACGGTTTTCTTTCATTCTTTGCCTCTTTAATATCATCCTACACACATGACCATTTAAGGCAACCACATGATCGCTAGACGATTTTGTAGAGCTCAGCTTTTTATCGTCTACTCAGAGCAGCAACGCTGCAATTTCTTTGCCGTTTTTTAGAACTTTATGACGTACGAATGTAAGTAGACGTGGTTAAAATGTCTGCGCTGCACAGTGGTTCGTCTTGTATGGAACAGGCGGCCAAAAATACTTACAGTGCAGCTATCGAAGCTATGAAACTTTTATCATAGGCTTCTATCTGTAGTTAGATGACAATATGTCGAAATCGTCAAGATCGGACCACTAAATCATATAGCTCCCATATAGCCGACCAATTCGGAATGAAATCTTAGTACACCAAAACTTTATTGTTTTTTATTCGAATTTATCCAAAAAAAAAAAAAAAACTCACTTGTACAAAAGAATGAAAATAGAAAACAGAAAATTGATTTAAAAATTACTCTAACAAATCAAAAACAGATTTAAATAAATTTCTCATTGCTTGATAATTTTCGCTGACCAGTTATAAAAGGATCGGAGCTCAGTAGTAAGTGATATGTATAATACAGGGTGTCTCAAATCGATACAAAAAAAGTAAGTAATTTATTGAAAAAATGTTCTCGGTTCGGCAGGTATTCTCCGTGATGGCTGCCATTTCGTGACGGATATTGCCAGGGAAGTTGGTTTGTTGCCGTAAACTTTAGATTTGACGTAACCCCACAGGAAAAAGTCCATAGGAGTTAAGTCGGGACTTCGTGGAGGCCAATTTATGTCACCTCTCCTGGAGATCAATTAGCAAAATTTCATGAACTCGTGGTAGAGAGACCTGTTTGACGTGTGTGAAGTTGCTAAAAATGCGGAACAATGTTGATCTATGCACGTTTAAAACCACAGCACGCTTCCGAATCGAATGGTCCGGGTTGTCTCGAACAGACTGAGTAAAACTGTCTACGTTTTCGAACGTTCTCGAAGACCTTGGACGCCCGGATTTTGATTTTTCCAGCGTTGAACCGGTCTCTTCAAACTTCTCGACCCATTTTCCAATGAGTCGTGGGCTTGGCGCATCATTTAATTGACGAAAATGTCGAATACTGCAGAAATTTCTGCACACTACAGTCGCCGAATTACGGTTTTTGTAAAACTCACGTACGCACGGTCCGCTCCCGAGAAACGCTCCATACCGATTAAATTCCCAAAAGCTAGGCTACCGATAAATATATCCCCCGCGCTCCTCGGGATAGTTGCGTTCACGTAATCAGCAAATGAAATGTGAAATTTCTTTTGAGACATCCTGTTTATCATTCCAACAGATCAAAAACAGGTTTATTTACTTTTGCTGTCCCTTTATAAACGGATCTGATATAAAGAGTGTAATGCTCAAGAGAAACTAAGACAAGAAACACAAAACAACACAACGAAACGCACAAAAGAAACGAAGACGATAATCGCAACACACAGCACAGAAAAGCACGTGTAAAAATGACACCGAAAATGGTGAGGCCGCTTTGTTCTCTTCAAAACGACGCAGCCATTCGCAAATATTCCCAGCTTCACAACTAAAAGTCTAAGTGAAATTTAAGTTTACACACAAATTATTACTAAAATAGGCACATATATTACATTAATTTAATAAAATAAACACAACATGCTGAGAACTTGTAAATTATCAGAAATAATAGGTAATACCTTTATTTACAATATTTAATACTTCCATTGTTCAAGCAATCTTTTTTAAAAATGTTTTTACGTTTTATTTGCGACCTTCACTTGCAAGTAACTCACGAAGCAAAACCAAATTAATTTCAAGCTTTTGCAGCTTTTCTTAAAGAGGACAGATGGAATAAAGCAAAAACAAAAGTTGATTTAAATAGGTAGATCAATTATAAGATAGGGTTGACACAATTCAAGCCAAAATTTTAACTTTCATTTTTTTTATTTTTGGCCTATGGGGGAGACCACTGTGCGATGTGTTTGTTTCAAATTAATTAAATAAATGCGTTAATTTAAATTTCATAAATTATAGCCTATGTGTTATTCTGACATACATATGATGTACATTTTCATTAAAATCCATTCAGTAGTTTTTGAGTGAAAGAGTAACAAACATCCACACATCCATACAAACTTTCGCGTTTATAATAGTAGGATTATACGAGTATGTATACAAAAATTTATATTACTATTTATATTTTAATTTTTTTTTAATTTCACGGTAGAAAAAAATTTTATTTTTAAAAGCTTTATTAAATTTTTAACACTCGCGTATGCGTGCACTTTTCTAAGAATACTAACTTGAATAAAGCGAGAGGAGAAATAAAACATGCAGATTACTTGAGTTGGTTTAGTGAATGAATCATATTGTCGATTGCTCGACATCTTTATTTATAATTTTCTTACAGCTATGTTCACTTAGTCTATCTGATTTGCTATGTCTTCACACCATGTGCGCCTTATCTGTCTTACATATAATACATTGAACATGGTTTAGTTGTTGGACAGCTAAGGGTCATTTCCGAAGTAATTTGCTGCGTAAAATACGAATCCGGGTCAGAATTGGCCTATCACTTCAGGATTTTCAGATATTTGAGGTTATGTACCCGAAAAATGACGTTTTTTTTTCCTATTTTTGAGGTTATGTACTGGATGCAAAAAAAAAGTTGTGGTCTTGTCTCTCCAGTTACATCATTTAGTACCACTCTTACCCTTTAATTTAAGAGTTCAAGTTGTGGATATTTGAAGTTACGAAATATAGCCCTTCGACGTCATTTGCATTTGCATTAAGCCTTTGAGACAATAATTTTTTACTTCTAGCTTCATTTCTATTACATAACACCTCAAACTCACGCCTTGTTCCTTTTTATTTTGCGTCTGAAAAGGCGTTGCTACCGACTGCGAGTTATTCAGTAAGCGGCATCTTTCTCTGCAGTAGCTTGGCGACACTCCTCATCATACTAAGAGTTTGTCACAGGTCTGGTGTATCATCTTGGCAGCCGTTTCCATGGAGTGGGAGATATACTTCTACTGCTCACCTATATATTCAGGAGAGGAGTCCCGGAACAGTTGGAAAAATCTGTCTGAATGCATGATGCGTACCGTGGCTGCCAAAAGGTAGTAGTCCGAGTCGATGTTGGGGCCTCGTATCGATCGTATAGATGCGTGCCTTCCGTCGATCACAACATGATCGATTTGATTGCGTGTTGTTGCAGAAGTTGCCTTCTGTATGTTACGGTGTGGAAATCTGGTGCTACTGACTACCATGGTCTGACCTGCGCTGTGAAGGCTAAATTTTCCGACTGTTGGGCTAAAGATTCCTTCATTTCCAGTTTTAGCGTTAAAATCGACAAGCAAGGTCGTGATTTTCACTTCGTCTGCGACTTCCGTCGGGGCGTGTGCACAAATCAGACTAATGTTGAAGTACTTAGCATTAAGGCGTATCGCGGCCAGGCGCGCGTCCACAGGTATGAAACTGGAAACTAGACTACGTAATTTCCTACTAACCACGAAACCGAATTCAAATTCGTGCTTCCTCGCATGGTAACTATAATAGATAGCATAGGATGCATTTTTAAGCATCCCTGTCCTATCAATCGCATTTTTTGTATTGCGGTGATGTCAGCTTGAGTTTTTCGAGGGCATCAACCAGCTGGATATCTACACCAGTTCTATGGAGAGACAAAGCATTCCAGGTGCATATCCGTAAATCGTTCACGGGAGTCGCCATCAAAGGGGAGTTGTATCCGAGGCTTCTTCTCTTCACTGGTAAATGGTGTTTTGCAGCACACCAACCCCCAATTAGGTGAGTAGTTTTTTCTCGCAATTTGATCACCACGTTAGGTCCGCGGTTTACCCAGGGGATATGTGTTCTAACGGCCAGTTTTGAGTAGCTTTGCCCGTTTGTAAAGTTGGCCGTTCCCAAGAGAACTGCCAAATAACTTTCCACTTCTGCAAACGACCCAATCCCCGAGGCTGAAAAAATTACAAATCGCAGCTTACAAGGACACTGGCATATCTATTGCCAAAATAGCTAAGAAAATCGAGAGGAGGCGACACGTTGTATCCATATTTTTAAGTAATTAGTCTAAATATGGGAACACGCCGTCTTTTTACAATTCACGCGTTTTTGGTGATTTCAATTTTATTATGTATTGTTTGACAATTCATCATGGAAAAACTCACGCCTTAACAACTTCTCCAAATTATTTAACTGTATTACGAAAATAAATCAGCGATCTGAGAAAACAACATTTGGTGTGACTTCCGAGCTTCCTAGCCCACTTTTGCAAATACCATCCGCAAATTAAAGTCTTAGTGAACCTTATTGAATGATACGCGACCGAATTGACCACATCCTGTAGTGAGGAGAATATTGTTGCTGTAGCGGAGAGTGGTTTAAGACCATCACCAATCGATTCGATGCTGTGCGCAGCATCTTGGCCTCTCGAATGGGACAACTGGACGAATTTTCCGCCAGGGTCTTGGTTTAAAGGCTTGCAAAATCCAACTCGTTCAAGAATATATTTTCTTTCAATGAGGACCCGCTGTTTTTGCGCCGAATTTTGTTCATTTTTGCCTCAATGGATTGGATACGTCAGTAAACAAAATTGTCGCATTTGGGCTGAAGAGCAACACGAAGAGATTCTCAAACTATCGTTACATGATAACGGACTTTTTGTTTCCTGAAATTGAAGCCCGTGGTGTCGGCGACATTTGGTTTTAGCAAGACGGTGCTACGGCACACACAGCGCGCGAAACGATAAGCAAGCTACGATTCAAGGCATGGAAGCTAACAGAGAGTGATCGACAATTGGACCACCAGCGTAGTCGCGGTCAACATTGTTCTTTCGGGTCATAATGAAGATTGCGACATCCAATTCTATTTTAAGTGTTTTATTTAAAATTAAAAAAAAACCTCTAAATTAATCACCCGTTATTAAGAAAAGCGTCATATTCCCGATACTTTGGAAAAAACAAGTATAAAAGTTGCATCAAGGCAAGTCTCACAACTAAGCATAAAAAAGGTCTAAAAATCAAGAAGTCGCTTAACCCGGTTCAAAAAGCGCAACGCCTAACTTTTTATCCCGCACATGTGGCCTGGACTTTGGAGTGGCATCGCGTGGTCTCAGACGGAAAATTTGGAAAGGCCCCCCGATGGCTATGGCTACTATATCCATGACCTTCTCAAAGACACTCATCATTATAACCGGCTTCATAGCAGAGTTGGTGGTGTGATGGTGGGCGGCCATTTCATATTATGGCACCTGCAAATTACAATTTTTGTCAAACACAATGGATGCGTTGTCTGTTTTACAATGCACATTGGGCCAGACAGCTGATTTTTTAGCATAAATTCAAAAATTTCATTGAAATCCAAGTTTATTTCATTATTAAATTTTAATACTTCAACTAAAAAAAAAAAAAACTCATAAATATTTTTTGTTTATATGTAGCCCTGGCTTTTTTGCAACACTTTAAAGTCAGCTGTTCGATCACATGCGGGCAATACTAAAAAACAGGGGAAACTTTTTATTAACTTTGAGAGCTTACCAATATTATTCTGTTGATAAAAACTTAAATCAAAATAATGGAAAAGAAAAAGCAGGGTATGTGGAATGTTTATATTAAAATAAATTTTGTTCATATTTGTCAATGTGTTTTTTGTGTTGATTAATTTGTGTTGTCCAAAACTAGAGAAAGCTTTACTAACGTGGCCGTCTATTGTGAGTGAAAACTAGTTTTGTGCGTATTTGTGCGATAATGTAATTATGTAGCATTTTAGTGCAAACTGCATATAAACTGATCTTAACAATCGTTTTTGCGCCGTTTTGCGACTTTGCTCGTATTTTCATTTTTTGAGTTCGTCTATGAAAAGCTGCTCGGTATTTATATAGAGAATAATCGAAAGGCTTCCGCTGTTTCGAGTTGGATTTTTGAACAACTGAAGGCATACAGTTTAAGCACGGAGAAAAAAGATGAAATTACTAATAAAGTAATGAGCTTTTACCTACACATCCAAAAATATTTAGCAAAATATTTAGTATGAGCAAATTTAAGAAAAAGCATAACAAATGGCTTTTGTCCAAAATGGTTACTAAAGTTGATACAACGTCGTCATTAAATGCTAAGGCGTCAACATCAAGATCAGTTGGGCGCCTACCGTTTGAATATGTAAATGCAGGACCCCATCTGAAGAGAAAATTGACATCCGACTTAGCTTAGTAGATGTGTAAGATGCCAGCATATCGAATTTCCAGTTGATATTGACGTTTTCCACACAAACGCATAAAAGTGAGCTGTGGCTTTATATGGAACTACCTCAAAATGTTGGCGGAACACGACCATTTGTACATTTATACGGAGCGGTTGTCCACCAAAATCCACAAAATAGAGTTTCAAGCTAATATTAATTTAAATGAAGAACTTTTTCATAGAAAACACAAAATTGCACGGTGGGTTTATATGGGGGCTACTCCAAAAAGTATGTTAGCCGCTGTCTATAAAAAGACACCATATCGCATTTAAACCTTATATTGACTTTAATAAAGAAGTTTTCATACAAAAAGTCAAAAGTGGGCAGTAGGTTTGTATGGGGGCAACCCCAACCAGTGAACGAGTTCACCCATTAATATATATGTCAAGCATCCGTCCACTGAAAGTTACCATATCAATTATTAAGTTGGTATTGACTACAATAAAAAAGTCTTTCTTACAAAAAGTCGAAAGTAGGCGGTGCGTTTGTATGGGGTCTACCCCAAATGGCGGGTCAATCTTGATACTCCATTAAACTACAATAAAAAGAAGTGTATGTGGAAAATTTCAACTGAAAAATTATATGAATGGAATATATTTTTATGTACATCGATACAATTATTTGTATCAAGTTTTATTATTTATTTTAATTTACGTCAAAAAATCGGGTGTCTGGCCCAATGTGCAATGGTATATTGAAAGCGGCCTTTCCATACTTTCATAATCTTTTTGAACATCTGCCGTGAAATTACAATATCAACATGATAATGCACCAATACATCAGCCCGAGTTGTTAAAACGTATATGGAGGGCCAAAATGTGGAGATATTAAGCTGGCCGCCCTACTCATCAGATTTGAATATCATCGAAAATGTTTGGCGATGGTTGACACGTCAAGTATATGGATCAGGACAACAATATACCCAAACTAACGCACTCCATTGAATTAGCTTGGAGCTCGATTTCGCTAAATTATTTGGCCGATTTGTATGAAGATTTGTAACAGGTGGCTCAACACATAAAAAAAAAAAATTTTTAAATCAAAAATACTCCAATTACCTTAAATTTAATTTGTGTTAAAAAGAATCGGAGTTCTGGTGAACACTCACGAGGTGTTGGTGTGAAACGCGTTGTTCACTGCTTCCACAAACCTCCCTTCAAATGTCCGAATGCCCTACAAACGCTCACTCATGTGACGCTCAGTGGCAGCCTAGTGCTGGCTATCATTAACGATATAATCATAGAGATCTTGTACCTGTTTGTGAAATGAACTAGTTCATATGTGAAAATAAATTATTTTGTACACGAGACACATACCCACCAAATACTTTATATTTAAAATACTCGTACTATTTTTCTGTTAATATGTACTTTATTATTTTAGGATGACTTAAATTTCGACTTGGAAAATTGTTTGGATTACATAAAGGCTGGTGTCGAGGCAATCATAGAGGACGAAGTTACATCACGTTTTGAAGCTGAAGAATTAAAAAGTTGGAACATGTTAACTCGTACCAACCGACACTACGAGTTTATTTCATGGAAAATAACTATGATATGGGTTATTGGATTCATTATACGATACTTAATATTGATGCCATTACGCGTATTGGTTTGCTTTATCGGTGTAAGTTATTTTTTGTTCTCGTTTTAATTGTATTGCTCTACCAAATTATGTTAGGTTGAAGTTGCAACTGACTAGCTTATTTAGGCAAAGTGTGATACCTTTTCCTAATTCAGACGGCTTGTGGAGTCGATGATCGTTAGTAGTATCTAACTCTATTTAAGGTAGCTATCCGGTCCAATTCTTTACAGACCCGGCAACCAATAGGCTTTTGTTTATTGTTTTGAGATCTTTCTAGTCAATGTAGCTTCTGACCTTACTATGTCTTCACCCAAAAGTTTGTGTCCTGGGATCCATACGAGATTTATGTCGAAAAGGTTTTGCCATCATCTTGACGACTTTGCTTAAGTCGTGACTTCACTACTTTGAAATTCCCTTCCTCTTACTAGAGTAGACTTATGCATACTTCCAAACTCTATAACAACAAGTAAAAGATGTAGGCCAAGTGCTTGAGTGAATACTAAGTACTTCGTCTTGCACTTGTTCACCGCTAGACCCATGATACGTGACTATTTGTCAATCTTCAAGAACGCCTTGCTAACTCGCAGTTCGTGTCGATGATGTCACTGTCAGCATACGCGAGTAGCATCAGTTCCTTATGAAAGATCGTGCCCGGCACTTCTTCATATGGGCCGTGAGGCCTCGGAGTGTTTATTTCCTACTCTGAAATGTGTGTGGCAACGTCACCATGCAAATACGAATGATCATTCAGAAAGGGTATTACAAAACATGAAATTACGATTCTTTTGCAAACAGCGCAAGCAGCTTACAACTTCCTTTGGGACACGTATCCCCTGGGTGAACCGCGGACTATCCATGGTGAGCAAATTGTGAGAAGGCAACCGCCCCCTTAATTAGGGGTTGGTTCCCGCCTCCGCAAAACATTTCCAGTGGAATGTCCTGTCCCTCCATAGGGCTGGAGCAGATATCCAGCTGGTTGATACCCTCGAAAAATTCAACGCTGACTCAGCAAAATTCGATGGATACGACAGGGGTGCTCAAAAAATGCATCCTGTGACGATCTATTTTAGTTGCCTTGCGAGAAAGCACGAATTTGAATACGGTTTCGTGGTTAGTAGGAAACTACGTGGTATAGTTTCCAGTTTCATACGAGCACCTGGCCGCGATATGTATCAACGCAAAGTACTTCAAGTACTTCAGACGATGCGGCCAACGATGATATTTACGAGCGTCACGCACGTCTCAACGAGAGCTTCCCCAATCACGATGTAAGAATCGTGTTTGGCGATTTCAATGCTAAAATTGGGGAAGAAGGAATCTTTGGCCCAACAGTCGGAAAATTTAGCCTTCTCGACGCTACCTCCAGCAATGGAGAGACGCTAATTGACTTCGCCGCAGGTCGGAATATGGCAATCAGTAGCACCAGATTTCTACACAGTAACATACAGATGGCTATTTGACCCACTCCCTATCAAAACACACGCAATCAAATTCATCATGTTATGATCGACAGAAGGCACGCATCGACCTTGTTGGACCTTACGGCTTGGGCTCCCAACATCGACTCGGACTACTACCTTGTGGCAGCAAAGGTACGCATCATGCTCAGCATGGGAGTCCTCTCCTGAAGATATGGGTGAGCAGTGGAAACATATCTCCCACTCCATGGATACGGCTGCCAAGGAGGTAATTAGGTACACCAGACCTATAACGATAACTTGTTATGGCGAGAAGTGTCGCCAAGCTACTGAAGAGAAAGATGCTGCTTAAAGAATAACTGCAGTCGGTAGAAACTCCTTTTCAAACGCAAAAAAAAAACAAGACGAAGTACTTGGTGTCCACTCGGAGATAATCAGCGCGTCTTGGACGCTCTATGAGTATGGAGAATTTCAACTTCAATGTTGTAGAAAACTTTGTTTATTTGGGAACAGAAATTACCTGTGACAACGTCAGCCTAGAGATCAGACGAAAAATCACGCTTACTAATCGCTAGTTTGGGCTCATCGTGTAAATTAGAAGAAGAGCCGTCTCTCGAAGCAAGAAGATAAAAATCTATAAGACACTGATAATCCCGGTCCTGCTTAATGGTGCAGGAGCATGGACCTTGACAACGATTTTTTAGGATCTGTATGAACCACAAGTTGTATGATGAGGTTGACATAGTCCAGCACATAAAATTCCAGCGGCTGCACTGTGCTGGCCACCTCACCCGAATGAACCCCGAAGCTTCAGCATTATAGGTTTACGACGGAAACCTGAACTTAATTGGTGGACGGTGTCAAAGAGGACGTCCAAGCTTAAGATGACAAGAGCAGTTATATGATGATCTGGAGAAGCTCCGGATGGCTAACGACTGGCGCCGGCGCGCAATAATGTACACCGAATGGTGCGGTTTCCTGCGTGCGGTCTTGACCTATAGACGGTTGTAGAGCCACCTAAGTAAGTAATAAGTTTGTTCCGTCTGTAGTTCCAAGCGATATGTCAAAAAAGTTGCCTTGGTTGTCAAAATCGGGAAGGGTTCAGATTACTCCCACTTTGATTGCGAACGTATTGTTTTCTTAAAAGTAACCAAGTTGCTTACGCTAACTTTTTGAGTAGTGTTCAGTCTAATATTAAATTGGATCCAAAGTCACTTATCGACTTCGTTAATATTAAATAAGCTTGGACACAAATTTTTCTGATAATGATCACAATATCAGCAATTTGTTCGCGGACTTTTTCAATTCCAATTATTATTCCTCTGATGACAATGACTAATTATCCGTATAATATTCCAGAATTAAACTTTATTCCTGTTCTATCAAAATGCAACGTGAAATAAAATTGCTTGATATAAATTTGTAAACCGGTCATGACAACATTCCGAATAACCTGATTCATTGCACCATGAGATGTGGTTCTCGGAGTTGGGTAACGGCATTGGTGGTATAAGTATTGCGGACCAAATAGATTGTGGAACCTCAGCATTCATTGGCATTATGTCCGAACATTGGTCTTTATATTTAATAAAAAACTGTCGGTATTTTAAATAGCTCTGGATGAGGCCATAGTAATTTGAAGGCAATTATTTGTTTTAAGCTAATGCACTGCCATACTCCGTCAAAAGCTTTTGCAACATCAACAAAAGCGGCCGCACACACCTTTTTATTGTCGATGTCAGTGGTCATTTCGTTAACCATTCTATGAACCTGTTGCACTGTAGAATATTTTTTTCTTAAACCCGAATTGATGGCTCGGTATTGCTCCTTCTCGATTAATAATTTTGATAACTCTGCTAGCAATAATTTGAGCTACTTTCCATACTATAGGAAAGTATTTAATTTGATTGCAAGCATTCATTACATTCCTTAGGTATATTAGGCCTTTGAATGGCAATTCTTTCATAATTTTACCAGTTATTTGATTGTACCCCGGAGTCTATCTATTTTTGGTGTTTGCTATTTTATTCTGCAGCTCAATAATTGTAATATTTTTAATTACACCGTTAATAATGTGTGGAGCATCAAAGAAATTCTGTTGGTCCATTGGGTTTGTAAAAGTATTTTTAAAATGATGTGCCAATGTTGACGCCTTATCAATATTATTTCTAGCCCATTTACCATCTGGAGTGCCTGGTGCCTGGTGAACTAATGCTTGATTTATATTTTTCGTCACTTTCCATAGAGAGTACATAGTTAACTCTGTGGGGTCCAGTTGGCGTAGATACATCTTTAATTTGTTATTTTGTTCCTGTTTTAGCAGATTTTTCAGCTCCTTCGTAGCTCCGTTGAGTTTCGTCTTGTCTGCTGGATATCTAGTTTCTTGCCAACTCTTACGTAGTTTTCTATTTTGTTTTATTTTATTTTTTATTCGGGCGTTGATCTGTTGGATGTTTGGCTTATAACTAAGGTAAGGCTTATAAGGTAAGGTAATATTATTAAAATATGCTGTTGCGCTTTCTATTTTGTTTGTTGATTTTAATGATACATCCAACTTCAACTCACGATTTATATTTTCCTTAAAGGTTAGCCTGTCTTTGTATTGTGGAGTCGCGTGTTATTTACAGACTCACAATGTGCATTTTTGTAGGTCAATATTATTGGAGAATGGTCGGAGGAATTATCATAGCACGGTTCTATTGTCACATGGTCCATTTTTATACTGCGTAGTATAAAGAAATCAATTATAAGTCTGGAATTTTCCAGTTGATAAGCACTTTGCTTTGTTTTCTCTGATAGCGTCTAGTAAATTTTTGCCTTTCTTATTTGTGAGTCGTGATCCCCATTTAGTGTTTTTGGCACTAAAGTCACCACCGATAATGTATCTGCTACCTGTCTTTTGAAGAAGGTCCAAATAGTATTGTCTAGAGTTATTGTATCTCGGTGCGCAGTAAATTGAAGATATCAACAAAGGACCATGGTTGTCTTCTACTCAAATTTGTGGGGCTTGGATATTATTTTGTTGATATTTTTCCATTTCTATGCATTTTATATTCTGCTTGACTAGAATAGCAGTTCCACCACGTGCCTTATTGTCAGGATGGTTTGTGCCGTAAAAATTGTAGTTGGAAATTTTTATAAAGCTTTTTGAGGTAAAATGAGTCTCAGCTATAAGAACTACGTCAACAGACTTGTCTATTAAGAGGGCTTTGAGCTCTAGGTCATGGCGGGTTAGTCCGTTTGCGTTCCAGGATGCTATCTTAAGACTGTATATTCTGTCCATCTAGTTTAGTGACTAGAAGTATAATGATATTCATCATATTAGACTTCTGTGTAATTAATTGTTTCATCATTGACTTAAGCTTAGCGAGATCGTTTAGCTGTTCTAGTGAAGGGTTGTCATTGTGGTCATTACCTGCTCGGGTAAGATGTGTAGGTTTTTGTTTCCGTTTTGTACAACTGCAACTTGTGCGTATGATGATATGCTTTCTTTTGCACAACCTTTGTCGAGTGATGTTAGTGGGGGTTCCCTTAATGGTGCTTGCGTGTTGTCTACGCTGTTCGGGACTTCTTTCTTTCGAAAGCGTTAAACCTTAAGTGCTTTATAAACCATACAACCTTTGTAATTGGCAGTAAGTTTCTCTCCACACAGGGCACATTTTATTTCAGTAGTTTTTAGTATGACCGTATTTCTGACAGTTGGTACATTGTGCTATTGATCTTTTCATCTGTGTAGGCTCCTAATTTTACAGTGCATTAGATGGCAAGTGTTGTAAATGTCTTTATTGTTGTCTTTAACTTAAAGTTCAAGTTAAATGTCTTTATTGTTGTCTTAACTTTAAGTACAATAGAGAAAAGAGAAAGCGGTTGTTTAGTATCGCTTTTCTTGATATTAAAGATATTTAGAACTTCATGTCCTAGCTCAGCAAGTTCCCCTTTAATTTCATCCTGATCAGTAGAGTAGTGCATGTTTCGTAGAATTACTTTAAAACCGCGTTCTTCGTTTGGTTGAAAAGTGTAGAACTGAGTTTGTTTTTCTTTTAACAGGTTTACGATAGCTGAATAATGCTTAGGTTCAAACGATTGGATTTTATTTTAATTTTTCCCTATAACTTTTATTTCATATTTTATTTTCGTATTATTAAGAGCTTCCGTTAGTGGGTGAAGAAACTGAACATTTTGTACATAAATAGGTGGTGGTTTCGGAGATTTTTTAATACTTGGTATTTGTTCTTTATTTCCTTCTACCAAACCACTGTAATCTGTTGTCCCAACAACATGTTCTGTTGGTAGTGTTTCGTCTTCTTGTTCTTGTCAGTTCTGTTCAGTTCAAACATGTTAGATGATGTTGGGTTGCTCAGCCAATAGGATTTAATTGTTCTCTGAGTTTTGTTGTTTTTTTGTTTTTGCCATTCTTTGTTGATTGACACGATTGGTTGGGCGAGTAACGGGGTCTTTTCTGCATTGCCTTATTTGCATAATTGGCTTCTTTCTTCTTATTTTCTCTTAGGGAAATTTCCTGAGTATTATTTTTTGTAATTGTACTTAACAATGGAACTGTTGAATATGATGTTGTTGTTGTTGTGGACGAAGTTGAGCATGCGAGAGTAGTCGTAGCTGTTGAATATGTTGTAGAGCTCGATGGACGTGCAATGGTGGGGATTGTTGGGAATATTGCGTTTTGCGTCGTTCGAATGCAGCTGTTTTGTGAGAACAAAATACTGTTATCGCTGGGAAGTGGTGGGAGCGGGGTTGTTGGAGTAGTGCACATTAAACTCCAGGGCTGTAGTGAGGCTGAATATTTGCGTGGGAAGTTGTTGGTATTGTTTGCTGCGTAGAAATGTTTGTTTGTGTTGCATTGCTTGTATTGAGGAGAGCCGGAGAAACAAATCTAAAGTAGGCACTGTTGTTGTTCGAAGAGAGTCTTCGTTCACGATTTTGATCATCCGAAGAGCTAATTTTCTTATTGTTTGAACTTGTTTGTTGTTTATAGTTTAAAATCTTTAAGATTGACTTAAATGATTTGTACTACTTTCGCTGTTTATTGTTTTGTTTTTTGTTTTACTATAGACTTTTGTCGCACTGAATCACAAAAACAATTGTGGTTTAAGCAGAGCATTAGAAAAACGCGACCGTACGCGACGACGAGAAAATCTGTTTCTGTCATCAGTGACTCGCTAATTCCATATTCTGAGTTGTAGATTGATATTGCGTTGAGCTCGAAATATATCCCTATTGTGATTAGCATTACTCGTCCGGAAGATTTTGTTGAATCGGATCGTCGAGTCTTTGTGAACTACAATAGGGCTGACTGGACTGAGTTCACACGTTGTATTGATCAATCAATCAGCGGTCTCTTGCCTCCCAATGATGTTAAGGTAGGTGAAAGAATTCTTAGAGATGCGATCACCAAGGCTGCAAAGAGGTATATTCCTGCTGGTAGGTTTCCTAATATTAGGACAGGCAGCAGAAGCACGCTATTATTATCGGATCGTCGGATATAATCGGATCGTCGAGTCTTTGTTAACTATAATGGGGCTGACTGGACTGAATTTACACGTTGTATTGATCAATCAATCAGCGGTCTCTTGGTAGGTGAACAAATTCTTAGAGACGCAATCACCAAGGCTGCAAAGAGGCATATTCCTGCTGGTAGGTTTCCTAATATTAGGCCAGGCTTTCCAGCGGAAGCTGCCCGCTGTGCGAGAATTAACATCTATTTGGAAGGTTTATTAAATTTTTTCAATGCTCGCAACCTTAGGCTTTCAACTCATAAGTCATCTGCCTCCATTTTCACTTCCTGGACTAATGAGGAGAGGATGGAACTAGATGTCTTTGTTGGAGGTCTAAGGACTCCTATGTTCAGTATCCGATAATATTAGGAACTACATTTGACCCATTGGTTAGATTCTCGGCTCATGCCACCAAGACAAATAATCGTCTAAGTCGAGAAATAAAGTGCTGAAAGCGCTTGCCGGATCTTCTTGGGGTAAGGACAAGGAGACTATAATAACAACTTATAAAGCTATTGAACGTTCTGTCCTAAATTACGCTGCTCCTGTATGGACCCCTTTCCTAAGTAAGACTCAATGGCAATGCCTGCAAAGAAGTCAGAATAGTGCGCTTAGGACTGCTACTGGTTGTCTGCAAATGACCCATGACAATTCTTCTATTATTGTATTACAAAAATGCTGCGAGACGATGTCGGTGTATGTTTAAATAGCAGCAGGATTAATAGTTTTCCAGTTGTCTCTAAACTTTTTAAATATCGGGATATCATGGGTACTTGTGATTTGGTGGATTTTTGTTTCAAATACACAGTTTAAAACCAGTTCATAAACGTGATGGCCGCAAGCAAAGAGTAATAATTCCCTGTCTAGATTTTGTTCCAAAAGTACACAAGCCCCTTTCAATCGCCTTGTATTTGATGCAGTTGTGTCACATCACATTATTTGTACTTTGTCCTCGAAGTTCAAGTCATAAAGTGCGTTTAACACAGCTTTAGCTTGTTCTTGACCGGAAGAGCTCTCCAGTTTGGGTACAGAGTGCGAGACCAAATTTCATGGAAAGTTGAGCCAAAAACAATTGATTGTGTGTTATATCGATCAGGAGAATATCACAGGTTATGTATTATTATTATGTATTATTGTTTCATTGCTGCTGTTACCAGGTTGTCAATTTTTGTGAGCTATTTTTCGCTTAATTTCATTTACATGAGGATCATTTGCATAATGAAGCGATAATAATAATAATTCACCAATATAATAAGCTGCTTTCGAAGCAGTTCTTGTTGGGTGCGTACAGACGTGATCATCCGAACCATAGCACCCTCACTACATCAGCGCCTACCCAAATAAGAATACAACAACTAATATCGTTATATAGTAACCATGATCGATCGTTTCACAAGGTGGCCAGAAGCAGTCCCCGTAAAGTGCATGACAGCAGAGATAGTAGCATTAGTCTGGCTGTGGCGGCAGTTTCCATGTAACGACAATATAGCAGTCGGAATTCTGATCAATATTCTTCTTGTTTAACAACGATTCATCTCACTTCGTTTTTAATGTCAAAATAGAAAAGTACAACTCGCATAATAAATAGAAATATTTTAAATAAAATATAGTGTGATATCATACGCATACCACGCTATAAGGGCATGCGTTACCCAGCGCATTAACCAGCTACAAAGTAAACAAATCGTGAGAAAATTTAATAAGAATAAGCTCAAAAGAAAAAAGAAAAAGGTGATGTTAATGAAATTAAGCGAAAAATAGCTCACAAAAATTGACAACCTGGTATCAGCAGCAATGAAACAATAATACATAATAATAATACATAACCTATGATATTCTCCTGATCTATATAACACACAAACAATTGTTTTTGGCTCAACTTTCCATGAAATTTGGACTCTCACTCTGTACCCAAACTGGAGAGCTCTTCCGGTCAAGAACAAGCTAAAGCTGTGTTAAACGCACTTTATGACTTGAACCTCGAGGACAAAGTACAAATAATGTGATGTGACACAACTGCATCAAATACAGGGCGATTGAAAGGGGCTTGTGTACTTTTGGAACAAAATCTAGACAGGGAATTATTACTCTTTGCTTGCGACCATCACGTTTATGAACTGGTTTTAAACTGTGTATTTGAAACAAAAATCCACCAAATAACAAGTACCCATGATATCCCGATATTTAAAAAGTTTAGAGACAACTGGAAAACTATTAATCCTGCTGCTATTTAAACATACACCGACATCGTCTCGCAGCATTTTTGTAATACAATAATAGAAGAATTGTTGACAATTTATAATCAAGAACTGCAAAAAGTCCATTGTCCGCGACGATTACCGGGAACTGTTTGAACTATGTATTATTTTCTTAGGAGGAGATACAGAGAAAAAAAAATTTAAATAAGACCTCCTTAACTCTTTGAAAATATGTTTGTTGCAATCTCAGTTTAAAATTAACGCCAAGGATAAACGAGCATTTCAAGACGGTTGTTTATTCATTGCGGTTATATATGTGAAACCATGGCTTGGACGTAGTCTGGCGGTGAAGGCACCAGATCAAGATTTGCGCTTTTTAAAGATTCTTAAGGAATATGAAACTGTTGACAAAGAGATCTCCAAAGCAGCCCTGAGCAAGTTTAGTCAACATCTTTGGTACTTGTCAGAAGAAATTACTGTTTTATCACTCTTTGATGAAGAAGTTGATGAAAAACCAAGGGAAATATTGTAGTGAACGTACAAAGAGACGGTTTGTATGATTCTTGGAAGAGATACATTCCAAAGAAAGAAGATATGTCTGATTATTTGTATGGTAAGTGGGAATACATAGTTTTATATCTTACACCGTTTTTAATAAACTTATAATAAATCAATCAGCGGTCTCTTGCCTCCCAATGATGTTAAGGGTGGAGAAAGAATTCTTAGAGATGCGATCACCAAGGCTGCAAAGAGGTATATTCCTGCTGGTAGGTTTCCTAATATTAGGCCAGGCAGCAGAAGCTGCACACATAGCGATCTTGCGTGATCAAATTCGTACCAATGATTCGGGCGACAGTCGTATTGCCTTGTTATCTCTCGTTGCGGAACATAGAAAGGCAAAATGGCTAGAGCACTTGGATAATTGTGACTCGGGTTCGCGAAGTTTGTGAAACACTGCTAAAAAGATATCTGGTATACCGCAGAATAGAGCTCTTTCATCTGTCACATTCGAGAGAGTGCAAATAGGATCGTCAAAGAAGTGTGCCACCAATTTCTGTAGACGGTTCGTGCAACACCCTTCAGCAGAATAGGTTAAAGCTTAAATCCATACGTCACATTAGGAAGAAAAAAGGAATTGAAGATTTGTTAAATTTTACATGTGTGAGGAGGTTTCGGCTGCTATAGGGAGAGCAAAATCATCCAAGGCACTCGAGCCAGACGTCATTTCATTGCTGATGCTGAAGCACCTTGGATCTATAGCGGTAGTATATCTTACGCATGTGTTGAATCTTTCCATTTCTCAACTAATTGTCCCTGACGTATGGAAAATAGCAAGAATTGTACCTCTCTTGGGGTAAGGACAAAGAGATAATAATAACAACTTACAAAGCTATCGGACGCTCTGTCCTGAATTATGCTGCTCCTTACCTAAGTAAGACTTAATGACAATGCCTGCAAAGAAGTCAGAATGGTGCGCTGAATAGTGCCACTGGTTGTCTGCAAATAACCCATGAAGACCATTTGCATGAAGAAATTTGGATGCTACCTGTTCATCAACATAATAAGGTGCTTTCGAAGCAGTTCTTGTTAGGGACGTACAGGAGCAATCATCCAAACCATGGCACCCTCACGAGATAACATCTACCCGAATAAGAAAGGATATTAGAAGTTACAAAAGGGACGTAGAACACATTACAGTGTTCACTCTTACCATCCAACTCTGCGGTCGATTGTATTTACTGCGATTTTTATACCCTGTACCCAAAGGGACATGGATATAGTAAGAGACTGAGTCGATTCAGCCATTCCCATCTGTTCTTTCGTCTGGATGTATAAAAAGTGGACATTTATATTTTCCTTGACCATACGCTTATTGAGTTTATTTAAATTTCAAAATCCAATTGGCCATTTGAAACGTATATTCACACTTTTTAAGGCCGGAAGGAAAGTTTGTTTTCTATGTATACTCTGTACTAGAGATAATCTAGTCAGTGATTTTTGCAATGCTTATCGTGACTGATACTTTCAAACCACCGTGATTTGGACTGAGATTTTGAGCGCTGTAAAATGAAAAGCAAAAAAAAAACCTATTTTATATTTTTACTAGAAGGTCCCGCGACGTAGTACGCGGCCCTCCCCCATTCCCTGCCAGTCTTTCCCCACCTTACACATGCTCCTTCTTATTGAAACAAAAAAAAAAATGGAAGGAAAATCCAAAAAAAAAAAAATCTTTTTATCCAATCGCCACGAAACTTCACAGGATCATCCACGGGACTATTGAATATTGCCACAAAATTTTATCAAAATCAGTTGAGTGGCTTAGGAGTCTATAGGGAATATACATACATACTTCCATTTTTATATATGTAGATTATACAGGGTGTCTCAAAAGAAAGTTCACATTTGATTTGCTGATTGCGTGAACGCAACCATTCCGAGGGGCGCGGGAGTATGTGAATCGGTATCCTAGCTTTTGGGAATTTAGTCGCTATGGAGCGTTTCTCCGGAGTGGACCGTGCGTTGTGCGTACGTGAGTTTTACAAAAACGGTAATTTAACGACTGTAGCGCGTAGAAAATTCTGCAGTATTCGACATGTTCATAATTTAGATGATGCGCCAAGCCCTCGATTCATTGGAAAGACCATTTTTGTGTATTTGTATGCAAAACTTCTTTATTCCGTGGTGGCCCGAATGAAAGAAAACCAACTTCAGACCGCTGTAACTTGGAAACCACAGGTGATAGTACGCCCAATGACTGTTCATCTTATTGCTTACCAACTACCAGAAGTTTTTGCCCCTTAGGTGCGACGAAAAATTGTTATTTTTATTTATTTACTTAAAAATAGCGTATAAAAAATATATAAAAAAAAAATTGGGAGGGACAAAATGTTTATCCTGCGCCCATCTATTATTAATTTAATTTTATTCGAATATTTTGTACCACCAGCGTTGTTTTGCTTTTTTTATAGCATTCATTTTATATCAAAAACACCATAACAGCGGTACTTATGCTTCTTTGGCCTTAAGTTTTAAAGATTATTTTTATTGATATGCCACCCCTCTTTTTTGGGGTAGCCCCCATTCAGACCCACCGCTCACTTTTATGCTTTTGTAGGAAAGAAGTTTCTTTAGTTAAGTTAATATCAGCTTGACATTCGATACGCTTCACATACATACAATGGCGTGGTCCGCTCACTTTTTGGGTAGCACCTACAGAAACCCACAGCCAACTTTTGTGCTTTTGTATGAAAAACTGAAGTCAATATCAGCTTGAAATTATCAGCTATAAATATACCAATGGGCGAATTGCGCCCACTTTTTGGGGTAGCTCCCGTACGAACACATTGCCCACAATTGTGCATTTGTATACTATATTATTTATTAATTCTCATCAGCTAGAGACTAACCTGCATTTCGGGCGGGGACCAGGCCCGTGCCTATCCACCTTTGAGCGGCGCAACGTTGCAGCCCATTTTCCCAGCCACGCATCAGTCCTAAAAGAATTTTTTTATAGGCCCGGTATAAGTAGGATTTCATTCTATATGAATACAAAATAGTTTTCGATCTTGCAATGAAAATTCTATGTTAGTTTAATAATTTTAGGTGGTTGTAACATAGTTGACGCCCGATAGCATTTTGTCAATGCCCTTTGGGAATAGCTTGTGCGCTTCTTCGTCAGTGACCGTAGGTAGAATTATAACTTTGGCACCAGGAGTCCAATTGGATGGAGTAGCAACCACATTAAATCTATCGGTGCAATGAGTCGATGACACGCAAAATTTCATCAATATTTCAGCATAGAATTGGGTACGGAAATTCGAATTCCGCTTGATGAACAGCAATGCGGACAAGTTCAGTAGTGCAGACGGGCTTAAAGTCTGCATGGTGCAAGAATAGTACAACCTAGAAGTTTCCTTGCAAGTCGTGGAAGTTGATGGGGCTTTTGGGTAATTTCAGTTTGTCTAAGACGCATTTTGCAAAATTTTCTTTTAATTACCGAAAGATTAAAAATTTTGATTTATTAAATTATGCTAAACTCTTCTGTTCTTAGGAAACACACACGGCAACAGTTAATCACAGTTGCTAGAAGAAGAACAACAATCTGATGAATCTGAAGAATTTTAATGCTAATTTCGAAATAGAACTTTCAACTTTTCCGATTTTAAATGCCGATTTTCCCAAATCGTCCGGCGTATATTATGTACGATTCTCGTTACTGTAGCTAGTGCTGAACAACATTTAGTGTTTTTTTTTTTTTTTTCAAGAATTAGAATTTTTCATCGTTCACGTTTTTCACAAGATCGCGTTTCGGAACTGACTATTCTTTGCATTGAAGCGAATAATTGTTGATAAAATCAACAAAAGCACATATAGAATATAACAGCATATAATAATCGGACGATCTCTATTCACCAGTAACTACAATAATTTGTAGAATTTTGTATCACTCTGGACGCAAGTGATGAAAGCCCATCACAGTGTGGCTGCAACACGATATATATATATATATATATATATATATATATATATATATATATATATATATATATATATATATATATATATATATATATATATATATATATATATATATATATATATATATATATATATATATATATATATATATATATATATATATATATATATATATATATATATATATAGAGAGAGAGATATATATATATATAGAGAGAGAGAGAGAGAGAGAGAGAGAGAGAGAGAGAGAGAGAGAGAGAGAGAGAGAGAGAGAGAGAGAGAGAGAGAGAGAGAGAGAGAGAGAGAGAGAGAGAGAGAGAGAGAGAGAGAGAGAGAGAGAGAGAGAGAGAGAGAGAGAGAGAGAGAGAGAGAGAGAGAGAGAGAGAGAGAGAGAGAGAGAGAGAGAGAGAGAGAGAGAGAGAGAGAGAGAGAGAGAGAGAGAGCTATGCAGTAGAGCTCTCTCTCTCTCTCTCTATGACGTATGTCTAGAGAGAGATGATGCAGTAGCTCTCTCTCTCTCTCTCTCTCTCTCTCTCTCTCTCTCTCTCTATATATATATATATATATATATATATATATATATATATATATATATATATATATATATATATATATATATATATATATATATATATATATATATATATATATATATATATATATATATATATATATATATATATATATATATATATATATATATATATATATATATATATATATATATATATATATATATATATATATATATATATATATATATACCCTGTTCCAAATTTATTTTCTACAGGGTATAAAAACCGAAAACTATTGAAATACAATGCTATAAAAAAGTAGGCCGAAACATATATACATATGGAAAATTCGATTTCTTCAAATAAATTATAAGAAATCCAAGTGTAAATTATTTTAAATTTTTTTTCATATTTGAATGTATAATATAGGGGCCCGTAATGTATTAGTCCCGATATGAATTCCAAGATGCGTGACATCATTTTTGTGTGGGATTACGATATTATTGCATGTGCCAGTAAAAATTTTTCATTTTTCCTTGTTTGCTTATTTATTTTTATACGCCAGTTGGCCAGCCACTCAAGAAGAGCGAGATAGATTTTTCTTTAATTTTTTTTTTTTCTATTAAATAAACTTTTTATTTATTAAAATGTATACTCTTAGTTGAAATAACTTGTACTAACATTAGATTTTAATTCCTTTTATTATTTTAGGTTTTATTTGCAGTGTTTACAAATAGTATTGTTTCATTGATACCATTCCGATTCTTGCGGTATCTTCTTGCGGATTTGTCATTTAAAGTTACATTCCGGCTTATTTCCAGTTCATTATCTGCTCTTATAGTATTTCATAATAAACAGTTTAAGCCGAAATCCACTGGATTTTGTGTAGCAAACCATACTTCGCCATTGGATGTGGCAATTCTTTCAACCGACTGCACTTTCTCTTTGGTGAGAATATTTTATGAATTCTTAGATTTGTTATGTATTGTTATTGTATAATTTTTTGTTTGTCAAGCTCAGTATGCAAAACTATGTTCAATCATTGTTGTTGTCTTCACATTGTTTGTTATCTATTGTAAATATTAAATAAATAAGTGTTCGTACATTATTTTTTTATTTAATTTTCAATACCATAATATATGTAAATGTCACCATCATTAAATTTATTTTAAACGGCACTCGACTTATTTAGGCTTTGGAAATACAAATAGTTCAGATACAAACAGTTTCTAAGTAATCTACATAAATGCAGGGATTTATGTCTAGAAAGAATTTTGTGGAAATAACCTGTACGATTCCTACTTTCAAAAGTGATACAAAAATTTAACATTTGTGGTGCCTCATTACATATTTTTCTTCAACAAAAGACTGTCTTCTATGCAATCATCAGGTTGTATGGTTAACACTATGTACAGCTGCTGTCGGATATAAGAAAGATGGCATATCAAAGCGAAAGATTGTAAATCAAGTATTGGGTCACTGCTTTGGAGTTCTCTCTAGCGCAATCTCTGCTGTAATAACATACCACAATGAAGATAATCGACCAACGACTGGGATTTGTGTGGCTAATCATACCAGCCCTATTGATGTATTGGTACTAATGTGTGATACAACATATTCTCTGGTAAGAAGTGTCTAAAACGCCGTTTTCATATTTCATTTTGTATGTTTTCTTTATATGCATGTCACAATAATTTACCTTCGAAACTTATTTCCATGATATTATGTATAATTTTTAGATTGGACAACGTCACGGCGGTTTCCTTGGAGTAATGCAACGCGCTTTGGCTAGAGCGTCACCTCACATTTGGTTTGAAAGGGGCGAAGCGAAAGACCGTCACACAGTGGCGGAAAGACTTCGGCAACATGTTTCAGACCCCAATAATCCACCCATATTGATTTTTCCGGAAGGCACTTGTATTAATAATACATCTGTAATGCAGTTCAAAAAAGGAAGCTTTGAAGTTGGTGGAGTTATCTATCCAGTGGCTATTAAGTAAGTATCTGTTATATTGGTGTATATGTTTCTGAATTTTTAGATTCGTGGTTAAATTGTAGTTAAATTGTTTTAAGTTATTTCCACTTATGCCGTTTATGCAGTTTAGCTAAGTACTCGTTCTTCCATCTGTTGCAAATTTCCTCGTTAAGAGCTTTCACCTTCTGTTAGCGAATGACAATGGTCAGATTCTACGTTTGACAAAAGTGGTCCTCCAACCAGAAATGGTCCGTATTTCAATTTCAGAAGAATTTCGATTGTTGAATTTACCAGACCTTGAGAAAATGAATTCCATACTGCCACTTCGAAGTGAATTAAAATAGCGAAGTTATTCTGAAAATGAAATACGGACCATATTAACAAATCCGAACCAATTCTTCAGATTCGAAACCCGGAACACGAGTCCCTTACTTCAGTCCCTTACTTTGCCTTATCCATTGCTTTCTGATTGCAATAACACAGTTTTGAGCAGCCGATGTATAGTAATTTCGTTGACCTCGTAATTGGCGGGTGATACCTTTCTTTCCTATTACTATGAAATTAATCAAGCTAAAATACACTTGAAGCATAAACTTGTTTCACTTTTTATTTTATTATTAGACAAACAAGAATTTATTGTCTAATTAATTTAAAATTTATTTTTGTTTTGCTTTTTTTTGTTTAATAAAACAGCGGGGTTACAGTTTAAATCGAAGAACAAAAACTTTGTTGTCGGCTGAGTTGCTTGCATTCATCTATGACCCAACAAACGCAATGTACCACCGAAGTTAACGTTTTTTCTTGTTTTTAATATTAATTTCTCTTCTTAATCGATTCATTTAATCATGTACCTATTACGAAACCTTTGGTTTAGGGCATATCCGGTTTACCCAACTTCAAGCCATAAACTCCATGATATTTGGTATAGTGGAAGTGGTGGTATCACGTTCAAAGTGAAAGTGTGTTTGTAGCATAGGACGAAAAATTAAATTCGAACAAACAAAACAGCAAATATTAAGTTCCGTTTTAAATTTGGTAAAAATTTTACAGAAGTAGTTCAATTGGCGAACCAAGTTTATGTTGATGATTCTTTGTCTCTCTTTGTGTATGAGTATTTTAAGCGATTCAATGAAGGTCGAGAGGATATACACAACGACGAACATCCACTTTTTCGAAACGTACAATTGAAAAAGGGCGTGAATTCATCAAAAATGAGCTAAAATCTTAATTGCGATACATGGAAATCGAATTGAATATGCCCAAAAATTTAATTTATCGCATTTTCAGCGACAATTTGAATGTACGTGTGAGCATTGATTTCCCAATGCGTCCCAAACTTTCAGTGAACCAAATATCATGACATTTTTTTTTTTGGAAGTTGGCAGAAGCATGCACCTTCTTAAGATCCGTGCTCCACACAGTCTGAATGATTAAAATGGGTAAAATAAAATAGTGAAATATTTTTTAAAAAAGTTTTTATAATGGTCTAAAACGAAAAAAATAAATCCAATAGTTTTAAGGTGTTTTAAAAAATTTTTGTAAACACATGTTGTCAACATTATCAGTTTATATAATTTATTTGAATGTATATACTTTATGGGGTCTACGATGCCTCCCTCAATTCGTTACAAACTTTCAGACAAACTGATAATACTATTTCACACTATGTATTCTTGTTGAACAAGTTGGTGTGAGCGTTTTCGTCTGTCATTTTTAATCCATCCTAACTATGAATTAATGGTTTGTAAATATAAATTGCATCAACTCGAGTTTTTAAAAAAAACAAAAAATGAGACTATTCTGTAATTGGTTTGAACTTTTAATTTTAATATTATATTTTATATTTTTTTTTTTCAGATATGATCCAAGATTTGGTGATGCGTTTTGGAATAGCTCTAAATACTCAATGATGCAATATCTCTACATGATGATGACTTCATGGGCCATTGTGTGTGATGTTTGGTACTTGCCACCTATGTATCGACAGGAGGGAGAATCTGCTATAGACTTTGCAAACCGCGTTAAAAGTGTAATAGCAAAACAAGGCGGATTAGTAGACTTAGTTTGGGATGGCCAACTCAAAAGAATGAAACCAAAGAAGGAGTGGAAAGAAATTCAACAAATTGAATTTGCGAAGCGTTTAAAAAACGACTGACAATTTAAAAAAAAAAATGGATTTTAATTAATTAGCCTTTTTTCTTGATTTTATAATAAATCCATATTGAGGTGTTTCCATCTTCTACTTTACTATAAAATTAGAATGAGTTAAAAGGATAAGTATAAAAAATCGACTGACATTACAAATCAACAAGAACAAACGTTAACTTCCAAAAAGTAAGCGGTACACTCCCTTTAGCATATGCATATGGATCATCCATAAGAAGCCACCATATCGAATTTCAAGCTGATATTGACTTTAATGAAGAAGTTTTTCATATAAATGCGTAAAAGTGAGCAGTAAGTGTGTATGGGGCTAACTTAAAAAAACGCGCATTTGCATATGAAAATTAAGCAGTTCTCCATCACATCGAATTTCAAGCTAATATTGACTAAATTTGACTTTTAAAGAATTTTGGAATTTTGTATGGAAACTTACTACAGTAAATATCAACTTAAGATTTAATATAGTGGCATCTTATGGACAAAGGCCTCACATAAACAAAAATATATGGGATTTCTCCATTTTAGGGACAGCCCGAAAAAAAATTTAGGACTCACTTTTAGGATTTTTCATAAACAACTTTACACTTTCCTAAATTCATAGCTTGAAACTTCGTGTGAATGGTATTAAAGCTTTGGTACCACCGAAGTTAACGTTGCTCTTTTTTTAAATTGGTACACATTTTCCCAAAAAAGGTATTTTGCATTTTTAGTTTGTTTTTGGCAGACGTGTTGTGGCGTGCTTGGCGACTTTGTGCTATCGAAAAAAACGGATTAAAGCATATGTATTAAATTTTGTGTGAAATACAAATCGATGAAAAGCAGTAAAGAAAATTGTTATGGAGAATCGTCGAATCACTTTTCGTGAGGTTTCTAAGAGTGGCTGAAATGGGTATTTATAATCAAATTATAAAATCTAAAATTACTTACGGCATTCAACTGTGGGGATGCACAAGCTACATCGAGACGAAATTCAGCGACTTGCCTTGACTCACGAAGAAAGGCTTCATGACCAATTGAGGAAGTAGAACGCAGAGCACTCGTATGTACATATTTTAGAATTTAATTGCTTGTTAGATTACTCTTAAAAACTAGTAATATTGTGTTACATTGTCTCATTGTATCTAAAATTTGAATAATAAAAAAATTTGTGGCAAAACAGTTCATAGTTTTTGCATCACGATAATTCACCTGCTCACACATCGTTGTTCCCCGTGATTTTTTGACCAGAAACGAAAGCGTATTCTACCTCAGCTACCGTATTCAAAGAAATTGACCAGTGAAGTTTTTCCTATTTCCAAAACTGAAAGGACGGCATTTTTCCACGATTGAGGAGATAAAGACCTCATCGTTGGATGAGCTCAATGCCTTATCAGAAGTGCTTCAAGGATTGGAAAAAGCGCTGACACAAATGTATTATATCTGATGGGGATTACTTTGAAGGGGACAAAATAGATATTGATGAATATATTTTTCGAGAAAAATAAAAAGTCACCTTTTTTCCAAGACCTTACATACATTTTTTGATAAATATGTACATATGTATGGAGTAGTAAAATATGTACATATATGTAATAATTACTACAGTTCATTTAATGACAAACTAATCTTTATACAACGATAAGGGTGCAATGTATATTATTCAAAGTATTTCCTATCGCTAGCCACTACTTTTTCCTATATCTTTATCCAAGAATCGACCAGTCTTCGGATTCATAGTAATTACGGGAGTTCTGTTTAACCAGGTCTAAATTCATCGATCGAAATAAGTGGTAATCGGAAGAAGTAATGTTTGATGCATTCACACAGTGGGTGGTAATTTGAAAGTTATCAACTTGACCGGTTTTGTAACATAGGACCGAGAAATGCTGTACTTAAAAATAACTTTCAACTGCTCATAGTGTACTACTACGAACTGATCACGTCAAGGCAGGTCATTGATGTTGACACGACTTTTACGCTTGGGATTATCTTATTGGGTCCATTTCAGCGCCAGTCATAATGCGATTCTTTCTGTAAGGACAATAATGGAAGTCTGGTAACAGATGCACAGGAATCACTGAGACTATGGAGAAGTCACTTCTCTAATCTACTTGGGGGCGATGAACAGAATAATACCGCCGATAGAGAAGCGTACATAGAACAACCAATTGATGATGGCTCTCTTGTAGAGCCACCGGATTATAACGAGGTCGACTCGGTAATTAAAAAGCTGAAGAATAACAAAGCAGCAGGCTCCGATGAGTTGCCAGCTGAGTTATTCAAGACCGGTGGCGAAGAGTTGGTAAGGCGTATGCACCGAATCTTATGCAAAATATGGTCCGATGAATGCATGCCCAACGATAGGAATAGTGTTTTTGTCCTATCTTCAAGAAAGGAGACCCTGCTGTCTGCGCGAACTATCGGGGAATAAGTCTCCTTTCAATAGGATACAAAATTATGTCCCGCGTACTGTGTAAACGGCTGGAGCTATACACGAATGCACTAATAGGCCAGTATCAGTGCGGCTTCAGACCAAAGAGGTAGCTTATGCCAGAGGTGGTCTGGCGCCATGACCCAACAAAAGAAAATCCAGCTGATTTGATGTCACGTAGGTGCACTGACTTTTTGAAAAAGGATGCTCATCAGTGGCCTCAGAATGATCATTTGACTCCTACAAATGAGCAAATTAATTAAGAAACGCGGAAAGTAGCGACTGTGCTCACTGCGATTGAAAAATATTCTATACTACAATTAATCGAGAATAGCTCATCGTATATGCGACAGCGTTTGTGAACGAGCTGAAGACGTTGGAAAAGTGTTTAGTCCTGCAGCCTTCCTATCAGAAGTTGACAACATTCATTTGCAAAAACACAGATGGACGCCGGGTTCCTTCACTCTTGCGAGTCGGTGGGCGTCTACTCAACGCTTGGGCTACTCCGTCAAAAAATTTGGTTGGTAAATGCACGACAAATATGCAGCGCTGTTGTCCGTCGTTGCGTGCATTGTTTTCGGTACAAACCCAAACTATTGTCCAAATTATGGGAAATTTACCCCATGACCGACTAAATGTTCGATACCCATTCGAAATCATTCGCCTATAAAAGTGTACATAGCAGTCTTTGTGTGTTTTATCCAAAGCTGCTCACTTAGAAGTTGTAGATGATCTAACGTCAAAATCTTTTATAATGTGTTTCTTGGACGTCGAGGACCGATTGTGAGGCTATATTGCGACAATGCCTCGAACATTGTAGGTGCCGCTCGGGAGCTTCAGGAGATCAAGGACCAGTTTTGTGTTCATTCCGCCCAGAGCTCCGCATTTCGGAGTACTTTGGGAGGCGGCCGTGAAGTCGGCGAAGCACCATCTAATTCGCGTCATCGTTGGCACTCTACTCAGCAGGGACAAACTGGAGATTGTCGTAATCGAGGTAGAGGCGGTGTTTAATTTGCGGCCGATCGTGGCCGACAGCACCAACCCCAACGACGTGGAAGCCGTCACACCGGCTCACTTTCTGGCCGGAAGAACGTTCGCAACGCTGCCACGCGTGACCAGGGAAATAGTGAGCGACGACAAGCTATCCTACTTAAGCAGAGAGCGGCTCGTATCCGCGATCAAGGAAATATTTTGGACCAGCTGGTTGCGAGACTACCTGCTTGGGTTGCAACAACGCCAAAAGTGGACGAACGACACTCGCAACATCGAAGTCGGAGAAGTGGTAATAATCAACGAAAACAACGTGCCGGCTCCGAATTAGATTCTGGGAGTCGTCGTAAATACAATAGCAGGAAATGATGGCAAAGTGACGATAGCAGGAAAAAAAATAGACATTGTCTTGATCATACGCAATTATACAATATATACCACAAATCACCCGGATGGCACAGGACACGGAGGCACTGCAATAATTATGAAAAATAATATTCGACACACAAAGCTCGAATGCTACCAGCATGCACACATTCAATCGACGTATCTAGCAATAGAAGATAACAATGGACTCTTTACAATATCAGCAATATACTGCCCTCCTCGACATTTAATATCAACAGCACCATTTCTCGTAGCTGGAGATTATAATGCGAAACACACGAGCTGGGGCTCGAGATTGATAAAAGCTAAGGGCAAAAACAAATGTTAAGTGCAATAAATAAAATTAAAGGAACTCACTTAAGCACCGGCGAGCCACAGAGTGACACATAAAATACTTAAAGATCTTGACGAAAAAAAGTTTTGTATAGGTGTTTTTCATGCTTCCCATTAAATTATATAATATTCTACGTAGCTACATAACTGGTCGATACTTTATGTCAAAAATTAAGATGCATGCTCTTCACTTAGACACATACGAGCTGGAACACCTCAATGGTAGTGTGCTTGGACCATTGTTATACACCTTGTATACAGCTGACGTCCCAACTCCTAATGACAGTTCAGCAATGGTAGCTACTATTTCTGATGAAATGATATTGATGTACGGTCACAAAACATGACTACAGCAACAACCAAACTACAAGACGACACAGCAAGATATTTGGACAAATGGCATATCAAAATTAATGAACAAAAGACCATGCAGGTAATATACACAACAAAAACCAACTTTTTAGCAGTACACTTAAAACTAAATAGAGTGGACATTCCCATTGTCAAAGTAGCAAAGTACCTTTGTATGTACTTGGACAATAAGTTAACCTGGAAATACCATATTAAGAAAAAGAAAGAACACATTCAATTAAGATACAAACAACTATATTCGCTACTAAATAAAGACTCAAAATTATCAATTAGTAACAAACAAATGATTTATAAGGCTATTTTGAAACCAATATGGAATGAACTGCCTTTACATGAATTGACAAGAACAAGACAGACTAAAAGAACACTGCCAACAGACCTTATTTAAAATAAAATAATTTATTAAATATTTTATGCATTCTATTGTAATATAAATATAATGTAATAAAATTGTAAATAAGCTTTGTAATTCTAATGTTACGCTAAATATAATTAATTAATACTTAATATTCCAAATGAAGAAAAAATCAGCAGAAAACACCAGGTAAAATGAAATTGTTCATTATACCATTCATATCCCTTTGTCCATTGTCCAAATATGTATTAAGTGTCTCTTTATAAATAGACAGATGTATGTAACCAATTGGGAAATAAAAAAAAAAAAAAGTGAGAGTGCCTGAAGTGAGGACCAATGCTGGCATCTTTAAACGCGCCATCCATCGCTTGGCACCATTACCAATTAATTGAAGCCTAGTGGCATTCAACACAGCCGATGTTTGGTCATTTCACTCACATATGTTATATTGGTCGCTAATCTAATTTATTATTATTCGTATTCATAAATTAATGTTACAGCGACGTGGACAAGCTGTGGATGCTACTGAGTTGGAATATAGGACGGACATTCTGAGTAAGTACGTGGACAAAGCTTTCAGTATTCAATGGGAACTGGACAAAATAAAGCCTGCACTGGCATCACGAGTTGAGTTGGAGGAGGTCAGCGTATTGACAAAAACTTTGCTGCGGTCATTAGGAACAGTGCGTCAGAAGTAACCTTCTACAAATTCATTTGTGCACCATCGACAACTACCGCACATGAAGATACCAAGATTTAGCGGAGTTTATTCGGAGTATAAAAACTTTATCGGAGTTTTTACAAGCTTAGTTGATTATGAAGACTCATTGTCAAACATAGAGAAATTTAATCATTTGTTTTCGTGTCTAGAAAAAGAAGCTCTGGGTACAGTTAAGTCTTTTCAAGTGTCGGATAATAATTACCCTAAGGCGTTAGCACCTCTAAAACGTGTGTACGATAGTGACTGTCTTATTTTCTTTGAAAGCATTTCAAAATTATTCGAATTACCTTCTATGGCAAAACCTTCCGGTTTATCCCTGAGGTCCTTGATTGATACTGTTTAGCGATCTATGAGTCTTTGTTGTCAGTAGGTGACAATAAAAAGATTTCAAATGCCATGCTTATTAACATAGTGATGTCTAGAGTTGACCCAGTCACGCGGTCAAAATGGGAAGAGTCACTTGATTATAGTAGGATTCCTCTTTGGTGTGACTGTGAGTAGTCGCTCACCAGACGTTTTCAGCATTTATCTGCGGATGAATCGGCAAAATGTGTTTTTTGCAAAGTGAATGACCACTACATTTATTCGTATCCAGCATTCACAGCTTTGCCATTTGATAATCGTTTTAAATTCGTTGAGGGTTACCCATTGTGTTTGAATTGTCTTAAAAAAGGACACAATGTGTCAACATGTAAACCCTCACATTGTAGGGTTTGCTCGAAGCCACATCATACCCTGTTGCACAATTACGTGACTGGAAGTTTTGTGCAAGCGCAATTGGCCACACAACAGGGTCCCACAGTTTCATCATATAATCTCCCACTTCGGATCAGGTGATTTTGGCCACAGCGCTCATCAAGGTCAAGGGGCAGCATGGCGAGTACAAATTAGCACGAGCTTTATTGGATTAAGGCTCACAGGTCAATTTTATCTCAGAGGAGTTGGCGAACATTTTAAAATTGAAAAAGACGAAGAAGGAAATCCGTTTAAACTGTGCAAACTGTAATTGCGTCGCGTGTAACTACATTTAAGTTAGCAGCAGACTTTAGTGCTCTCAAAGCCATATCGTCATATCAGCCTGAGAGAGCAATTACAACAGCTGACTTTACTATTCCAAGTCATGTAGAGTTGGCGGACCCTCTCTTTTATAAACCTCAACATGTCGATCTTCTGTTGGGAGCAGATGTATTTTTTGATCTTCTGACTGCTGGTCATATCAAAACTCATAGCAACGTACCAACTTTTAAAAATACAGTCTTTGGTTGGATTGTGTCAGGTCGTTACAAGTCAATGGATATGGTGAACACACATGCCACAGCTTTGGTTAATTTGATGCAAGAGCCGTGTCCTATTGATTCAATTGTGAGAAAGTTCTGGCAGTTCCAAATGCAGCTACTACAAGTTTGTATACCCCAGAACAGTTGATTTGCGAGAAGTCTTTTGTAAAGACTATTTTTCGATTAATCCCGGGTCGGCTTAGCGTGTCATTACCATTCAATTCGAGCCCAGATGGATTGGGTAGTTCGTTTGAAACGGCAAAAAGACGATACCAGCTTTGGAGCACAGACTAACAAACCAACCAGAGGTGCAGTCAATGTATAGTTCTTGTATGAAAGAATATATATCGCTAGGCCAGATGACGCTAACCGATAATCAAATTCCGCCGCATTATTTCATACCACACCAATGCGTGCTAAGACTGCAAAGCACTTCCACTAAATTGCGGGTGGTGTTCGACGCTTCAAGCAAAACATCATCCCAAATATCGTTGAATGATCTCATAATGGTTGGGCCTACAATACAGCCATGCCTGTATTCCACTCTTTTACGTTTTCGTTGTAGAGCCTACGCTATTACAGCAGATATAACAAAAAATGTAAAGTAAAATTGGGATTGACGAGAATCAGCGACAGTTTCAGCTGATTGTATGGAGGGAGAAACCTTCTGAAGCGCTATAAATTTTCAAATTGAACATTGCCACGTTTGGCACAGCCTCCGCTCCGTTTCTAGCGATCCGTTGCTTGAAGCATTTGAGCGAATTGTATGCTAATTCACACCCGCTTGGTTCACGCGCTATAGCCAACGATTTTTATGTGGACGATTTATTATTAGGGGCTGATACACTCGAAGAATTTAATTGGTTACGTCAAGAGGTGGTGGAAATACTAAGTTCTGCGGGGCTCCTACTCGCGAAGTTGGCTTCAAATAGCGAACTAAAGCCTCTTGAATCGTCGGACGTGTGGAATCCGGAAGCTGATTCGTTTAAATATTCACTACTGAAAGCGGAGCAGACAGAAGCACCTACAAAACGATCTGTCTTATCGTTCACTGCCCGTTTATTTGACTCATTGGGGATGCGTAGCCCAATTATAACAAAGGTAAAAATTCTAATTCAGGAGATATGGATACTGAAACTTGGTTGGGTTGATCCTATCGCATTAGAACTTCTCCAGAAATACGAGGAGATAACTGCATGTTTTTCAGAATTGGACGCAATCGCTATACCCAGATATATTGAAGTGACAAAAGACAAACCTTGTCAAATTCATGGTTTTTCTGATGCTTCTACAAAAGCTTATGGTTACTGCATTTATGTGCGAGTTGTGATGCCACAGGGCACCGCAGCTAATTTACTAACCTTAAAGTCCAAAGTAGCACCATTGAAAACCAAGTATATTCCAAGACTTGAGTTATGTGCTACACATTTCTTGGCTATAGTGCTTACAGGTCAATTTTATCACAGAGGAGTTGGCCAACATTTTAAAATTGAAAAAGACGAAGAAGGAAATCCGTTTACTGGGTATATATAACAAAAATAGACCGTCAAATTGAGATTAATGAGAATCAGCGACAGTATCAGCTGATTGAATGGAGGGAGAAACCTTCTGTAGCGCTACAAATTTTCAAATTGTAGGCTCCGCTCGGTTTCTAGCGATCCGTGTTTTGAAGCATTTGAGCGACTTGTATGCTAATTCACACCCGCTTGGTTCACGCGCTATGGCCAACGATTTTTATATGGACGATTTATTATCAGGGGCTGTTACAGTCGAGGAATTGAATGGTTTACGTCAAGTGGTGGTGGAAATACTAAGTTCTGCGGGGCTCCTACTCACGAAATGGGTTTCAAATAGCGAACTAAAGCGTACTGAATCGTCGGACGTACCAGCAACTTTCGGATAACATGGAGATGCAAGAACTTTAGGACTCGTGTGGAATCCGGAAGCTAATTCGTTTAAATATTCACTACTGAAAGCGGAGCAGACAGAAGCACCTACAAAACAATCTGTCTTATCGTTCACTGCCCGTTTATTTGACTCATTGGGGATGCTTAACCCAATTATAACAAAGGTAAAAATTCTAATTCAGGAGATATGGATACTGAAACTTGGTTGGGATGATCCTATCGCATTAGAACTTCTCCAGAAATACGAGGAGATAACTGCATGTTTTTCAGAATTGGACGCAATCGCTATACCAAGATATATTGGAGTGACAAAAGACAAACCTTATCAAATTCATTGTTTTTCTGATGCTTCTACAAAAGCTTATGGTTACTGCATTTATGTGCGAGTTGTGATGCCACAGGGCACCGCAGTTAATTTACTAACCTCAAAGTCCAAAGTAGCTGAAAACCAAGTATATTTCCAGACTTGATTTATGTGCTGCACGAAAGTTTGTAGAGAGGTGGAGTTTGCAGTTGAGCGTATTGTGTGCTGGTCCGACTCTGAGGTGGCCTGGCGCCATGACCCAACAAAAGAAAATCCAGCTGATTTGATGTCACGTGGGTGCACTGACTTTTTGAAAAAGGATGCTCATCAGTGGCCTCAGAATGATCATTTGACTCCTACAAATGAGCAAATTAATTAAGAAAAGCGGAAAGTAGCGACTGTGCTCACCGCGATTGAAAAATATTCTATACTAGAATTAATCGAGAATTGCTCATCGTATATGAAAATTTTGCGAATTGTTTCATATATGCTTCGCTTCATGAGTGGCGGAAATAATAATTATGTCTCATCATTTGTTATAACAGCTCCGGAATTGGAGAGTTCTTTTGTGACCATTACGCAAACTATACAGCAGACAGCGTTTGTGAACGAGCTGAAGAGGTTGGAAAAGTGTTTAGTCCTGCAGCATTCATATCAGAAGTCGACACCATTCATTTGCAAAAACGCAGATGGACGCCGGGTTCCTTCACTCTTGCGAGTCGGTGGGCGTCTACTCAACGCTTGGGCTACTCCGTCAAAAAATTTGGTTGGTAAATGCACGACAAATATGCAGCGCTCTTGTGCGTCGTTGCGTGCATTGTTTTCGGTACTAACCCAAATTATTGTCCAAATTATGGGAAATTTACCCCATGACCGACTAAATGTTCGATACCCATTCGAAATCAGTGGAGTGGACTTTTGTGGTCCAATTAACATTTCACTAAAAATGCGCGGCAATCCGCCTATAAAAGTGTACATAGCAGTCTTTGTGTGTTTTATCCAAAGCTGCTCACTTAGAAGTTGTAGATGATCTAACGTCAAAATCTTTTATAATGTGTTTCTTGGACGTCGAGGACCGATTGTGCGGCTATATTGCGACAATGCCACGAACATTGTAGGTGCCGCTCGGGTGCTTCAGGAGATCAAGGACCAGTTTTGTGTTCATTCCGCCCAGAGCACCGCATTACGGAGTACTTTGGGAGGCGGCCGTGAAGTCGGCGAAGCACCATCTAATTCGCGTCATCGGTGGCACTCTACTCAGCAGGAACAAACTGGAGGCTGTCGTAATCGAAGTAGAGGCGGTGTTTAATTCGCGGCCGATCAGCCGACAGCACCAACCCCAACCCCAACGACGTGGATGCCGTCACACCGGCTCACTTTCTGGCCGGCAGAACGTTCGCAACGCTGCCTACTTAAGCAGAGAGCGGCTCGTATCCGCGATCAAGGAAATATTTTGGACCAGCTGGTTGCGAGACTACCTGCTGGGGTTGCAACAACGCCAAAAGTGGACGAACGACACTCGCAACATCGAAGTCGGAGAAGTGGTAATAATCCACGAAAACAACGTGCCGGCTCCGAATTAGATTCTGGGAGTCGTCGTAAATACAATAGCAGGAAAAGATGGCAAAGTGACGATAGCAGGGAAGACAAAAAAAATTGACATTGCCTTGAGCATACGCAATTATACAATATACACCACAAATCACCCGGATGGCACAGGACCCGGAGGCACTGCAATAATTATCAAAAATAATATTCGACACACAAAGCTCGAATGCTACCAGCATGCACACATTCAATCGACGTATCTAGCAATAGAAGATAACAATGGACTCTTTACAATATCAGCAATATACTGCCCTCCTCGACATTTAATATCAACAGCACCATTTCTCGTAGCTGGAGATTATAATGCGAAACACACGAGCTGAGGCTCGAGATTGATAAATGCTAAGGGCAAAAACAAATGCTAAGTGCAATAAATAAAATAAAAGAGTGACACATAAAATACTAAAAGATCTTGACGAAAAAAAGTTTTGTTTGGTGTTTTTCATGCTTCCCATTAAATTATATAATATTCTACGTAGCTACATAACTGGTCGATATTTTTATGTCAAAAATTAAGATGCATGCTCTTCACTTAGACACATACGAGCTGGAAAACTTCAGGGTAGTGTGCTTGGACCATTGTTATACACCTTGTATACAGCTGACGTCCCGACTCCTAATGACAGTTCAGCAATGGTAGCTACTATTTCTGATGATACGATATTGATGTACGGTCACAAAAACATGACTACAGCAACAACCAAACTACAAGACGTTATGGACGACACAGCAAGATATTTGGCCAAATGGCATATTAAAATTAATGAACAAAAGACCATGCAGGTCATATACACAACAAAAACCAACTTTTTAGCAGTACACTTAAAACTAAATAGAGTGGACATTCCCATTGTCAAAGTAGCAAAGTACCTTTGTATGTACTTGGACAATAAGTCAACCTGGAAATACCATATTAAGAAAAAGAAAGAACACATTCAATTAAGATACAAACAACTATATTCGCTACTAAATAAACACTCAAAATTATCAATTAGTAACAAACAAATGATTTATAAGGCTATTTTGAAACCAATATGGAATGAACTGCCTTTACATGAATTGACAAGAACAAGACGACTTAAAAGAACACTGTCAACAGACCTTATTTAAAATAAAATAATTTATTAAATATTTTATGCATTCTATTGTAATATAAATATAATGTAATAAAATTGTAAATAAGCTTTGTAATTCTAATGTTACGTTAAATATAATAAATAATACTTAATATTCCAAATGAAGAAAAAATCAGCAGAAAACACCTGGTAAAATGAAATTGTTCATTATACCATTCATATCCCTTTGTCCATTGGCCAAATATGTATTAAGTGTCTCTTTATAAATAGACAGATGTATGTAACCAATTGGGAAATAAAAAAAAAAAAGTGAGAGTGCCTGAAGTGAGGACCAATGCTGGCATCTTTAAACGCGCCATCCATCGCTTGGCACCATTACCAATTAATTGAAGCCTAGTGGCATTCAACACAGCCGATGTTTGGTCATTTCACTCACATATGTTATATTGGTCGCTAATCTAATTTATTATTATTCGTATTCATAAATTAATGTTACAGCGACGTGGACAAGCTGTGGATGCTACTGAGTTGGAATATCGGACGGACATTCTGAGTAAGTACGTGGACAAAGCTTTCAGTATTCAATGGGAACTGGACAAAATAAAGCCTGCACTGGCATCACGAGTTGAGTTGGAGGAGGTCAGCGTATTGACAAAAACTTTGCTGCGGTCATTAGGAACAGTGCGTCAGAAGTAACCTTCTACAAATTCATTTGTGCACCATCGACAACTACCGCACATGAAGATACCATGACTTAGCGGAGTTTATTCGGAGTATAAAAACTTTATCGGAGTTTTTACAAGCTTAGTTGATTATGAAGACTCATTGTCAAACATAGAGAAATTTAATCATTTGTTTTCGTGTCTAGAGAAAGAAGCTCTGGGTACAGTTAAGTCTTTTCAAGTGTCGGATAATAATTACCCTAAGGCGTTAGCACCTCTAAAACGTGTGTACGATAATGACTGTCTTATTTTCTTTGAAAGCATTTCAAAATTATTCGAATTACCTTCTATGGCAAAACCTTCCGGTTTATCCCTGAGGTCCTTGATTGATACTGTTTAGCGATCTATGAGTCTTTGTTGTCAGTAGGTGACAATAAAAAGATTTCAAATGCCATGCTTATTAACATAGTGATGTCTAGAGTTGACCCAGTCACGCAGTCAAAATGGGAAGAGTCACTTGATTATAGTAGGATTCCTCTTTGGTGTGACTGTGAGGAGTCGCTCACCAGACGTTTTCAGCATTTATCTGCGGATGAATCGGCAAAATGTGTTTTTTGCAAAGTGAATGACCACTACATTCATTCGTGTCCAGCATTCACAGCTTTGCCATTTGATAATCGTTTTAAATTCGTTGAGAGTTACCCATTGTGTTTGAATTGTCTTAAAAAAGGACACAATGTGTCAACATGTAAACCCTCACATTGTAGGGTTTGCTCGAAGCCACATCATACCCTGTTGCACAATTACGTGACTGGAAGTTTTGTGCAAGCGCAATTGGCCACACAACAGGGTCCCACTGTTTCATCATATAATCTCCCACTTCGGATCAGGTGATTTTGGCCACAGCGCTCATCAAGGTCAAGGGGCAGCATGGCGAGTACAAATTAGCACGAGCTTTATTGGATTAAGGCTCACAGGTCAATTTTATCTCAGAGGAGTTGGCCAACATTTTAAAATTGAAAAAGACGAAGAAGGAAATCCGTTTAAACTGTGCAAACTGTAATTGCGTCGCGTGTAACTACATTTAAGTTAGCAGCAGACTTTAGTGCTCTCAAAGCCATATCGTCATATCAGCCTGAGAGAGCAATTACAACAGCTGACTTTACTATTCCAAGTCATGTAAAGTTGGCGGACCCTCTCTTTTATAAACCTCAACATGTCGATCTTCTGTTGGGAGCAGATGTATTTTTTGATCTTCTGAATGCTGGTCATATCAAAACTCATAGCAACGTACCAACTTTTAAAAATACAGTCTTTGGTTGGATTGTGTCAGGTCGTTACAAGTCATTGGATATGGTGAACACACATGCCACAGCTTTGGTTAATTTGATGCAAGAGCCGTGTCCTATTGATTCAATTGTGAGAAAGTTCTGGCAGTTCCAAATGCAGCTACTACAAGTTTGTATACCCCAGAACAGTTGATTTGCGAGAAGTCTTTTGTAAAGACTATTGTTCGATTAATCTCGGGACGGCTTAGCGTGTCATTACCATTCAAATCGAGCCCAGATGGATTGGGTACTTCGTTTAAAACGTCAAAAAGACGATACCTAGCTTTGGAGCACAGACTAACAAACCAACCAGAGGTGCAGTCAATGTATAGTTCTTGTATGAAAGAATATATATCGCTAGGCCAGATGACGCTAACCGATAATCGAATTCCGCCGCATTATTTCATACCACACCAATGCGTGCTAAGACTGCAAAGCACTTCCACTAAATTGCGGGTGGTGTTCGACGCTTCAAGCAATACATTCGAGGAATTGAATGGTTTACGTCAAGTGGTGGTGGAAATACTAAGTTCTGGTGGAAAACTAATGCTTCAAATAGTGAACTAAAGCCTCTTGAATCGTCGGATGAACAGTAACTTTGGGAAAACATGGAGATACAAGAACATTAGGACTCGTGTGGAATCCGAAAGCTGATTCGTTTAAATATTCACTGTCTTATCGTTCACTGCCCGTTTATATGATTAATTGGGGATGCTTAGCCCAATTACAACAAAGGTAAAAATTCTAATTCAGGGTATATGGATACTGAAACTTTGTTGGGATGATCCTATACCATTACAACTTCGCCAAAAATACGAGGAGATAACTGCATGTTTTTCAGAATTAGACGCAATCGCTATACCCAGATATATTGGAGTGACAAAAGACAAACCTTGTCAAATTAATGGATTTTCTGATGCTTGTACAAAAGCTTATCGTTATTGCATTTATGTGCGAAAATATTTTGGACCAGCTGGTTGCGAAACTACCTGCTGTAGTTGCAACAACGCCTAAAGTGGACGAACGACACTCGCAACATCGAAGTCGGAGAAGTGGTAATAATCCACGAAGACAACGTGCCGGCTCAGAATTAGATTCTGGGAGTCGTCGTAAATACAATAGCAGGAAATTATTTCAAATTAATTCTTCTCTTATATTAGTTCTTTGGTAATTTCATATTCTATTACACCGACACACATGAATTTTAAATTTGGATTTGGGATAGGCAAGCATCAGTGGACGCTGTGTCTAATAAATTAGTACCAAATTGATCGTTGAAGTACAAAGTCTTTAATTCAGGCAAACATAAGCCCACCGTAAAAACAAAAGAATAAGTGTTGCATCTTGCTCACCGGCAAGTATATTATATATGTATATAGCAGTGTAGCTATACAGAGGGCATATAAAACTTGTTTAAAATGCAGAAATGTTTTGGTTTTTATTTTAGCGCTACATTTTTGGCTTACATTTGTTTCATAATAATTTTATCAAAGAACTTATTTCGAATATTTTTAGATAAAGCTTAATATTGCTTGTACTTTTAATTGAAGATATTGAAAGCTATATTATTTTTAAAGATAATTGATATAGTAATGTTAAAAAAAAATTGTCAGGTTCTGAAAATTAATATATAACTTTTAAGAATATAAAACGTCTCAAAATGTTGACAAAATACTTTTTCTGACTTTTGTATATTAATACATCATGCCCATCATGCCATTCTTTCATCCAAATTCGTCTTTTGCATTTTTTTCTTCTTCCTCTTTCTTTTTTTCGCACAAAGCAAGCACAATTGCGCATAAAATTTCATCCGACAACGTCATAGACACGACCGGACGCCACAAAAATTTGAGAGAAATGACAAAATCAAACAATCTGATCTCTCGTCTTTGCCAAAACGTTGATTCACATACACAAAATGATCGTGATCAGCTTTGAATCGAGGCGTGAATTTTAATTAAAAATTCAATGTCATTCTTCATTACCAACCGAATATTAGGTTACAATCTTAACATTGGTCCTTCGAGCATTTTCTGAAAGGTTCTAGTTTATACAATAAACACTACATCAAAATTAATTTTTTTTATATTGCCGCCAATTTGACTAAAAGGCATTATGTACATACATATAAGTATGTGGAAATCACTAAAACCGCGCATGATCTCATTGGCATACAAAAGCAAAAAAGGTAAAGCGAGTGAAACTAAAAATCAAAAACTAAAATTACATAACAAAAAAAGAAAAAATAAAAATAAACTATAAGCAAGTGTAAACTAAAAAAGTAATAAACTAAAAACTCTACAGCGAAAACAACAAAAGCAAAATAAAATTAAGTTTATATACACACTAGCTGTGACCTGGCGCGTTGCCGCTCTTCCCCTACAACTCCTTATTAATGTTCTCACTGAACATTCTCTCAGTGCGGTCTATTCTTACGTGTGCGGTCATTTTAAATTGATTTAATGTCTTAAAAAATTAAAATTTGGTAAAATTTATCTCACAATATTGTTTAAAGATTTACTTTCTAATTTGCAACATAAAAATCTCGTTTATAGTATTGTTTAAGTTTAAATATTATGTTTGCTTTAATTATTTACTGCAAACGTCTACTTTTTTTTTCTTTTCTATATTTTCTTTCGCTTTCTCCGTTTGTGAGTTTACGTTCACTTGCTAAACAGACAAACGTGCTAACATATTTGTAGTTTTGTTTTTGTTCTTTTACATTTTTTGAGGTGAGTTCTGCGAGCATAATAGTGGTACTCTTTCTGCTCTAATTTCATTTTAACTTTTATTCATTTTTTTATACAGCATACTTTGTCGGAGGAGATCAATTAATTTATAAGTTAGAACCTAGTCATGTTAAATTACTATTGAATTATCTTTATCTCATTATAAAACTCATTGTCATTGCACATCTCTAACTTCATATTTGCTTCCTACTCTTAAAGAGAGTGAGCGATTAATATTTTGTTGTTGTTCTAACATTGCAATCATAGGCTAATCATAATTATTGTAACAATTTAAAAGTTAGTTGGAAAATAGAAGTGAATTAAAGCTGAGTCCAAACATTTGGCGACCGTGACAGGACGGTGTGGCCGTTCTGCAAAAATAAATTAAACACTTCGTGTAAAGACGCAACTACTTTGGCCACGGGATTCTTACATCGCTTGGAAGAGTAGCTGCATTATCAACATAAATCGTCTACAGGGAATTTATTGCTGCACAATCAACGTGGTGTTACATCGAAGGCAACAACAATAAATTCATCATTCGAACGCTAGAAGAGATTTGTCGGAATAAGCATCATATACATACATACATATATGTACGTATAATCATCATACCAACGTCGGCGCTGCTACATACATATCTATGCAGACAGTGGAATTTGGGCAACAACAAATCGTACATCGGAACAGTTACTCAAAACCGTAAGCTTGACCATCATTCGATTGAAAAAAAAAACAGTATACATATTTTACATATTTATTAAAATATATAACATTTGCTGAACATTTAGTCATTCGCTCGCAACGGTAATCATTTCTTCGTTATTACTTTGATTGAGTGAGCACAATCGAAAGCACTCAACATTAACATTGGTTTTCGCTGCATTTTATGAGTGAGATTCGCATCTCATCCAAGATCACGTTCTCGCTCACACTTGAATAATTTCCTCTCGTCCACTCACTACACTTATTCTGCGTTTGGTTATTTTCGCTGTTGCTAATATGAGCTCAACGGAGACACAGCAGCATTTGGCTGCATACATACAACAACGTTCGACTATGTTAAGAAACATTATTAACATTAAAGCTCGCGTTGAAGCTGATAAATCTAACAGTGATTTAGCAGCGTTAGAATGCCGTTCTAAAATTTTAGATTCTTATTTTGAACAAATATGCAGAGTACAGACAGGCATCGAGAAGTTGGACCCAAGTGATAATCAACGTGAAGAAATTGAAGACATTTTTGTCGCAGCAAAGGCTGCAATACAAAAACTCACGCAAGATGGAAAGAAGGAAAAACTGGATGAAGCTAGTTTTTTGAATACTACAAGTATCAATGGACACTACAATCGTCCGCCTTCGCTAAAGTTGCCGAAATTTGATGGCAAGTACGGCAACTACAAGCGCTTCATATCAGCATTTACCCATTAGTGGATGAAGATCATACTATCTCAACAGTTGATAAGTTTAACTATTTGGTGACATGCCTGTCAGGTGCTGCATTAAGCGTTGTGTCTTCGTTTCAAGTGATCGGTATGACAAAAAGGTTCTTATTTTTAATGAACATATCTCTAGTTTATTTGATATTCCTAGTATGGAAGTGGAGTGGAAAGAAAAAAAAACCGTTAATTGTTTAATTCGTGTCGGTAGTTCCGCGTAAAAGCATAAAGATGCCGGTCGACGAAAATAATTTTAAACAATTGCTTGATCAACAGCAACAATTTGGAAAGGAATTGTTGGAACAACAACCAAAAGTGGATGCAATCAGTTCTCGAACAGAATATTGCCAATGCTAGTGTTTCAAGCCGCGTCGCGGGTGAATCAAGTATTTGTCCTTCTTTCCACAATTTTAGTAAAGATACGCAGAATTGGGAGTCATATATGCAACAATTGACTCAACATTTTCACGCATATTCAGTTACATGCGCTGAAAAACAAAAAGCATACTTTCTTTCATGGATTGGTGCTGATATTTTCGAACTGCTAAAAAATCTATTTGGCAGTGATAGCTTGCTTGCACACACATACAAGCAATTAATCGATAAACTAACGGAGCATTTCCAGACAAAGCGACACATTGTCGCCGCTCGGTACGAATTCTTTAAAACGGGGAACATTTACAGACACATAGAGAGTGGGTAGCCGATCTTCGTGGCATTGCTCGTGAATGTAAGTTTGTGTGTGGTGGTATCAGGTGTTTATCAAGTTATGTTCAAATAATTGTACACACGCCATATGACTAAGTGCGTGTTGCTGATCTTCAAAAATTACAACCAAGTTTTGAAGATGTCCTAATAACATCCGAAAGTTACGAGACAACAACAAAAACAGTCGCTACAATAAAAGACAATTGTGAAAAGCCAATACCAGTAAATGCGATGCACACACACAAACATCATAATAAAGAAAAAAAAAATCGAACGAAATGCAAACCCAATCATGCTTAAATCACGTACTGGATGTGGAAACTCTCATGCTAGAGAGAGATGCAAGTTTCGTGACGCTAATTGCCATAGCTGCGGCAAAAAAGGAAACATAGCTGCCGTTTGCTTGACTAAGAAAGGCAAAGGAAAAGTGAACTATTACTGCAACTTCATTCCCAACTATTCACAGTTGGCTGCTCCGCTTAATCAACTACGTAGAAAGAACAAATGGGGCAACGAGCAGCAAAAAGCTTTCTCATCATTAAAATCGCACATCATCAATGCAACAGCTCTTGCCACCGATGTATCTTCCTTCGGTATCGGTGTAGTATTGTCACATATTCAGCACGATGAAAGTGAAAAGGCAATCGCTTTTGCATCAAAAACTCTTGACAAGCATCAAGTCAAGTATAGTCAAATTGAGAAAGAGGGTCTATAGTATTTGGAGGTGAAACGATTTCAACAATATATATACGGTAGAAAATTCGTGCTCATAACCGACCACAAACCACTTGTAACTATTTTCAATCCAAGCAAACACTTACCATTGATGACATCACATAGGTTACAACGTTGGGCAGTAATACTTGATATTAAATATCGCGCGACAACCGCTCATGGCAACGCTGATGCATTATCACGCCTACCTTTAAACACAGATGAAAACTTCGACAAAGAGAAAGCATGTCACAACATCACTGACCTTATACCACAAATCAACGCAGAGGTTATTCGCAAAAACATTGACAACGACGTCAGTCTACAAAAAGTGCGCAACTATGTATTAAATGGTTGGCCAGACAAACTTCCGCCGAGTAATGAAAACATTATGCCGTATTTCAACCGTAGATTTGCACTAACTATTTACGAAAACATGTTATGTCTGCACACAGACGCGAATCGAATAGTCATACCTCACTCTTTACGCCAAAGCATTCTTCAACTTCTACATGAAGGCCACTGGGGAATTGTTAGAATGAAACACCTAGCAAGACAACATGATTGGTGGGGCCTGGTATATACGATGATATCGCTAAAATGACAACTTCTTGTGGTATATGCAAGCGAAATAATCCTTCGCCAGTCAAGGAATATCAAAATTGGCCAACAGCTACATCTGCATGGGAAAGAATTCATATCGACTTCGCCGTGCCAATTTTTGACTTAATGTGGCTTATCTGTGTCGATGCATATTCGCAGTTCCCATTTGTTATACAAATGTCTTCAACTGCAACAGATACTACTATAGCAGCTATCGGCGATCTTCGCAATTGAAGGTTATCCAAAAACTTTAGTAAGCGATAATGGTCCGCAACTGACTTCCGAAACATTCAGAAAATTTTGTAAACTACAAGGCATATCTCACATAACGACAGCACCGTTTCATCCAGCTTCGAATGGTTTAGCAGAGCGTTTTGTTCAATCATTCAAAACTTCAGTCAGCAAAATCATTCAGGAAGGATATTCAGTCAAAACAGCTTTAATAAAATACCTCGCTTCCTACAAGTTTACACCTAATGCACAAGGTAAAACCCCTGCAGAAAAGCCAATCATATCCAAAAAGTATACCGCTCGAAACTACGCAAAGGGAGAAAAATGGATCGAAGGCATAATTGATCGTCAAATTGGCAAGATGAGCTATGTCATACACACTTCAAATGGTTCGTTCACTCATACTCTCATTCATATCTTTCACACATACACATACCACACACGCATTAATAAAGTCAGTCGTTAAGTTACGCTCAAGCAATGCACAACACGCGTCTTTCACTCGGACACCTCAAATGCAACATAAAGAATGCAATTTTAATTCATTTAATTATGCTAAAGGTTGACACAGACACTAAACAGGCCTACGATCGCGCGCAGGAGTACGAAGTGCTGCCAGCATGGAAAGATGGTTACAAAACACTGAGTCGTCATTACGAGTATTTAGAAAGCAGTGCTAAACGTGTAGGAGAGAAACCAAAAGTGGACAAACAAAGGGACACTAGCAAAAGGGCTTTCGTAGCTACTCAAGGTAAATGTCCAAAATGTTCTGCTTCGGATCATTTCATCGGATCATGTTCATCATTCACATCATTGAGTGTTGCTGAAAGATTTCAATTCGTAAAACAGACGACACTTTGCTTAAACTGTTTGCGGAAGAGCCACATGGCAGCTCAATGCCCATCAAAATCTCGTTGTCGTGTATGTCAAGGTCTTCATCACACGACTCTTCATCGGTTTACTGATTCAGAGCAAGTTATACCAGCAAGAGCACATGCGCAGGTGTCAAATCAAGATCATCAATCGCATACTTCAAGAAATCATGCTGTTTCATTACTCTCACGTCATTCGCGTCGTGTACTCATACCTACGGCAATTGTTCTCATTTAGGACAAATATGGCTCATATCAATCCCCACGTGCATTGCTTGACTCCGGCTCGGAAATTAACTTTATTACTGAGGAACTGGCTAAGCGGTTACAATTACCACTTCAGCGACAAAATTATGAAATTGCAGGCATCGCAGATGTGCGAACGCGTATGAAGTTTTCTGTCACTACGACCATTCGATCAAGATTATCTAGTGATGCATGGAAATTAGGTTCGTGAACAAAAGCAATTTCGCGCAGACAACCTGAAAAATGTGTAAACACCTCCGGTTGGAACACACCCGACAAAATTGAGTTGGCTGATCCTGGAGTTCTTTAAGCCACACAAAATAGATTTGTTGATTATAACGCAAGTTTTTTGACTTGTTAACAGGAGGCAAAATTGCACAAGGCCCTGGCCTTCCGTGCCTACTCAATACATCGCTCGGTTGGATTATTGGTGGCAAAATTGATGATGGCATTCGCGCCAATATATTTAAATGCAACATGGCATTTTCACACGGCTTGGATAATGCATTAAAGCGATTTTGGGAAATCGAGGATTTGAACAATATAAATAATAAACCTCGCGCTCATTCTAAGGAGGAGCAGTTGTGTGAAGCACATTTTACAAAACACACCAAGATACTTGACAGTGGAAAGGTTCAAGTGCGCTTACCATTAAAGCAACCGCCGGAGAAACTTGGCAGTTCACTCGAAGGTGCCAAACGTCGCTTTCTATAATTAGAACGGTGCCTTGAAAGGCACACACTACTTAAACTATTGTATAAAACTTTCATGGATGAATATTTGAAACTTAATCACATGGAACCAATATCTGAATTCGATGTCACAAAGCCGCATTACGTCATACCCCATCACTCTGTAATGCGCCCCCAAAGTACTACGACAAAGCTGCGCGTAGTTTTCGATGCGTCAACGAAAACGTCATCACAACATTCTTTTAATGATATTTTAATGGTTGGACCTACAATTCAACAAAATATTATATATACATTGTTATCGTTTCGGTCTCACAGATATGCAATAACTGCTGACATTTCTAAAATGTATAGGCAATTTGTGCTCCATCCTCAAGATCAAATCTATCAACTTATACTTTGGAGAGCATCTACAACCAAATTATTTCAATTAAATACTGTTACATACGGGATGTCTTGCGCACTATTTTTAGCCATTCGCAGCTTGAAGTTCATCGCACACCAGTACAAGCATGAATTTCCTACCGGAGCTCTGACTTTACAAGAGGACATGTATGTTGACGACCTTTTCACTGGCGCAGACTGCATGGCAGAGCTACAGCACAAAACTTCAGAAGTATGTAAAATATTTTCAAAGGCCGGATTACAACTTGCTAAATGAAATGTAAGTCACTTAACAGATTCTGATGCACAGATTAACTTTAAATTAGATGTCCAAGCCATTGCTAAAGCGCTTGGAATGTCATGGAAACCAAAGACAGATAATTTCTGTTTTCACTACGAATTACCTACAAGTCAATGTGCTACAAAACGGTTTGTAGTATCAGACGTTGCGCGCCTTTATGATCTACTTGGATTATTGAGTCCTGTAATAATACGCTGCATAATCTTTGTACAGATATTATGGATGCATCGTCTCGACTGGGACGACCCTTTACCTTCGGAGTTACAAATTCAATGGACTCTAATTGAATCAGATTTACAACATTTAAATAGTATTGAAATACCCAGATACATACACACATCAACACGTTATGCCTGTGATTTGCGGATTCGTTCTTCTTTTGGACAGACTCGAAAATCGTTTTGCATTGGCTCAGAATGCATTCATCACAACTCAAGTGTTTCGTAGCAAATCCCATCTCTGAGATCCAAACCAAATCTTCTGATATAAAATGGCAGCATATGCCAAGGAAAGAAAACCCAGCAGATATCGTGTCGCGTGGCTGTCAGGCAATCGATTTGTGGTTTACCGGACCAGAGTTTCTTAAACTACACGCATCTAAATGGCCAAAACCATCGTTAAATGCGAATTTCAGCGAAGTAGAGCTAGAAAAACGCAAAGCAACAGTCCTGAAGTGTATAGATAGTGGCACCGAGGGAAACATTGTCGAGGAAATTATAAGTCGTATATCGTCGTATCGTCAAATTCTAAGGGTCATTGCTTACGTGTTGCGAGTATTTAACAAAAAATTGCGAGTATTTAACAAAAAGTTAACAGTCGAAAGGATAATGCACACTTCTACAATAGAACTAGCGCAATCCTTCATTTTCATTGTATCTTCAATACAAGCAATTTCTTTTGCTAAGGAAATTTCATTGATGAAAGCACACAATTTGGTTAAACCAGATTTACAAAAATTGACACCATTTTTATCTGAAGCGGAACTAGCCATTAAAAATGTTACGATCATGCGTGTTGGAGGACGGTTAACTCAAGCTCCCATTTCTTTTGATGCGAAGTTTCCAGCATTACTTCCGAAGGAACACCTATTTACATGGAGATTCGTTGAGCATCTGCACATAAGCCACATGCATGCTGGCCAAAAGGCGCTTATTGCGCTACTTCGACTACAAATATGGGTTATAAATGCACGAGAAATCGCAAGAAAGCGCTTCATCGCCCGAAGAGGTGGACCACAGCGAATATACTGCGACAACGCAACAAATTTTGTTGGCGCTGCCTCACATCTTGATGACTGGAAGCTACAGTTTTATAGTCAGCAAACTGTTAGTAGTCTGCAGCATCTCAGCACTAACATGGGTTTCGACTTCAAGTTTATGCCACCCCGTGCGCCACACTTTGCAGGCCTATGGGAGGCTGCCGTGAAGTCGATGAAACAACTACTCGTAAAAAATATGGGCAGCACATATCTCACATTTGAAGAGCTACAAACGGTCGCACTAGAAGCAGAAGCGATCCTTAATTCTAGACCTCTTATCGCACTCTCAGACGACCCTAATGATGGAGAAGCGTTGATCAGCGCATCTACTTATTGGTTCGTCGCTCATGGCATTACCAGAGCCAGCGGTCGATGACAATAAAGTGTCATATCTGACGCGTTGGCACGAATTACTTACTTAAAGCAGCGACTCTGGGACCTGTGGAGGCGTGACTATCTTCACACATTGCAATCGCGCTCCAAATGGCTTACCACAGAATCTAACATAGTACCGGGTCAACTTGTAATCATCCACGATGACAACACACCTCCTCAGCAGTGGCTCCTAGGCCGCATTACAAATACTTGTGCAGGAGCAGACGGACAAGTTCGTGTTGTCGACATAAAAACCTCAAAGGGCATGCTGCGTCGACCAATACGAAAGATCGCGCCACTTCCAATAGAAACTAGTAATTGAAAGCTACTAGGGTCCTTTCAACGGGCGGAGTATGTCGGAGGAGATCAATTAATTTATAAGTTAGAACTAAGTCATGTTAAATTACTATTGAATTATCTTTATCTCATTATAAAACTCATTGTCATTGCACATCTCTAACTTCATATTTGCTTCCTACTCTTAAAGAGAGTGAGAGATTAATATTTTGTTGTTGTTCTAACATTGCAATCATAGGCTAATCATAATTATTGTAACAATTTAAAAGTTAGTTGGAAAATAGAAGTGAATTAAAGCAGACGGCATTCGGCTGGTCATAGAAAATTAAAATTCGGCTACATTTCTATTTTTATGCACTCAGGCAAGCTGAGTCCAAACATACTTTTTGGCCCCAATAATGGTTCTTTTTTATACTAAATTTAATATGGCTTGTTCTGATCCTCGCTGCCAATTTAAAAACAAGGCTTTTACTGACCAATACCTTGCTTGTTGGTTATGAGATAATGTTTCGCCTTTTTTCTTGTGCTGGTTTTAACGGGCTTGTTCGTGACGCCATTAATGAACGGAACGGTCTACGTTGGACTTGTAGAACCATTGTAGAACGAAGGAGATTGAGATAATCAAATTTATGAATCAGACTATGTCTGGTTTCACTGAATTTAATCGTTGTTTAAAAATCATGAACGACAATTTTCGGCAACTTTAAAAATCGTTCAATGATTTTAAATCTCCTAAACGTATAAAAAGAAATTCTCCGAAGTCAAAGCTTTCGCCCGTAGTTATTTCACAGGATGAATCTGTAACTCTGAATATTCAAATTATAGCCCATGTATTTTTATCACCTTTCTATGAAAAACTACGGTTTCTGTCGCATTCTACTTAGTACCTTCCGAGAACACTACCTTGGTGCTTCGAAGCGTTAAATAATGCTTTCTGCAACCCTCTGGTAGTTGTTGAAGACTGAACTGTTGTGCCTCATAACAAGCTATGACTAGCGTTTCTGCTGGCCCATCTTCTACACAAAATCAAACTTCTAAAAAAGCAAATATCCTGACCATTGTTGCCCCTCGCAAATCTGTCTTTATCCCTCGTCTTGCTTCTGATACGACTGAAGATAATATAAAATCATACATAAATTCTTCTCTTAAATGCTCCAATAACATATCGGTATCTAAATTTAACTTCTACTACTTCCGTTCTATTTCCTCTTTTAAGGTAATTGTTCCTTTTCGGCATTTTGGTATTGTACAGAATCCTGTAGAGTTGCCCTCTTTTTCAACTTCTGTGCCAAAAAACTAAGTTCCACTTCTTTCCTAATTCATTATCAAAATATGAGAGGGTTATGAACAAAGCTTAGTAATGCTTGTCTTAATAGTTTTTCTTTTACTGCTAACATAATTGTTTTTAGTGAAACCTGTCTTCAACCACACATTCTGAGTTTTTAATGATAATTTTGTTTAATTTAGAAAAGATCGCGCCAATCGCTCTGGTGGTCGTGTTCTTATATCAGTCAAATCGTCTCTGTTGTCGAGGAAATTGGTATTATCTACAGGTACATTGAATTTATATGTGTTAAATCTTCTTTTCGTGGTTTCAACATAAACATTACTTACCAATAGGTTCTACTGTCATCATGCCGCTGAGATCTCATACATCGCTACTCTTTTACATGAAAAAGATCATCTTATTATTTTAAATGATTTTAATCTACCTAATATAAAATGGTCAAATTTGATTGATACCTCTATGCTTATTCCAGCGGTAAAGAAGGAGTTTCTTGATAGTATTTTTGAATTGTCCATGCAACAGCGTAATAATCTTTGCAACAGCTCTGGAAAACTTATTGATCTTGTTTTTGTTGATTCTGGTTTTGATGCACTTATTAATAGGATTCCTCCTATTACAATGCCTGAAGATAATCACCATCCAACTTTGAAAGTCTCTTTTCAGCTTGACTGTATTTGTCGTTCACATGACATAAATATCGACGTGTCAGATGTTTTAGAAAAACTGACTATGTCAAGTTAAATCACTTACTTTTTAATACTGATTGGTCTGCTCTCGAGCGCTTTTAAGATATTGAGCCTTGATTTTCTCGTAGCCTTTACCGATTAAAAAATAATAAGTCGCGTTTATTTAAAAAATATAAACGTAGTGGCTCAAATACTATTTTAGTAAATATTATGCTAATTATAATTATGCTAATTTTTTAATAAAAGTTAAACGAAACATGCGTCACAATCCAAAATGGTTTTTCAATTACGTTAATACGAAACGTAGTACTTAAGCGTATCCTTCGAAATTTATTCTTGATGATGTATTTGCATCTTCTAATATAAGAATTGTTCGCTGACTTCTTCCCAAGTACGTATTCTTGCAGCTCTCTTTGTTAAGTTCTCTTTCCTACCTGGCCCTGATAATATTCCCAGTTGCATATTTAAATACTGTTCTAGCTCCATTTGTCTTCACTTATCAATTATATTCAATCTATCCACAAAGTTATGTAAATTTCAATCTCTTTGGAAGGAGTCTTTTATTATCCCTTTACATAAAATGGGTAGCAAGTCTGAAGTATCGACTTATATAGGTATTGCTAAGCTGAGTGCTATTCCAAAGTGACCAATTGCAACAGTCGTTAAAGTCTGTTGTCAGATCTTTCTTGACGTTTCATCGCAGAAAACTATTTAAATTCACATATTCTTTAAAGAACATTACCCTCGGTAGAGAGTAATTTATTTTTATGATCTAGGTATCCTTATGGAACCTAAACTTATTCATAATAACATTTGTTCAATAGTAAATAAACCAAAAGGTGTAATTGGCTTTGTTAAGCATTGGTCTAAGGAATTTAAGGACCCTTATACGACTAAACTCCTATATACTTCTTTTGTTCGTTCGATTTTAGAATTTGGATCTTGTATTTGGAACCCTTATTATGCTATTCACGAGGATCGTACAGAGTCAGTTCAAAAACAGTTTCTCCTGTTTGATCTTAGGAGTCTCAATTTGGATCCCAATAAAAATCTTCCACCATATCATGACAGGTTAAAATTAATTGATCCCTAACCCTCTTGCTCTCTGTTGCTTTTCTTCATAAAATTCTTATTTGGGAAATTGATTCTCCCTACTTACTTCAGTCCATATTACTTTATGTCCCCATTAGGCCAATAAAATTGCCTTCCTGTACGACAAATTTCGCGCTCAATAATTCACTCCGAGCTCTTTGTTCTATCCACAATAAGTTTTCACCCTATTTTTCTTAAAACTCTTAATTACACTGTGTGTTTCTCCAATGGCGTCACTAGTAGAGCCTCCACGTTATTCCGGATGCAGCGATCTTCCTCCTGGATGTGACCACCAAAAAAAGCTGCAAATGTTGCTGGATTCACTGCAATAAACACTAAATATCCACAAGCGCACTATGGATTTTCAAACTATATGTTCTAAAAAAAAATGAATTCCGCAATTCAATTTAAATTTTGTATATAATATATATTTTATTGGTTTAAGAAAAAGGCATAAATGTAGATCAATAAAAAACTCAGTACTGCGCGCTCGAAGTTTAGAAAACGACAGACACAATTTGGTACAAAACTATATGCAAACGGTGGTGGATAATTGCAATAACAACAAAAGAAAGTGAATTAACTAACGGACATGGCGGTCACGCCTACAGCATCTCCTATTACACTAATGCAATTTACTTATTACAATAAATACTAGTGTGTGGCCACTGTGGCGTAAACATCCCGCCCACCTTGCTGCAACGCAGCAATAAATTCAATTGACTTAAATACATATCTCAAATGTTACATAATTCCATTCAAATACATTTAATAAAAAAAAGCTTTCCAAATGACACCGCTTCTCAAACAGAGCATTCACCAGACACCAGGTAACCCAACGTCGAACATTGTGCAATTGGCTGACCTGGACCACCATGCATGCGCGTAAACCTCTATACCAAGAATCACATTTACAGTCGATGCTTCAAAGAAACTTGGATCAGCCAGCTGGAGAAATCTCAAATGTTGAAGCCGGTCCACGGAGACTGATCTCGCTGGCACAGTGCGGGACAGCTGACGAACAACAACGGCGTTAACGTGCAGGTGCACATGACCACCGACACTGCTCTTCATCTCCAAACAACAATTATCGCCAGCCTGCGAACGCACCACATTGACGCCCAAATGCTTTGCCACACTGCTGCAAATAGCAGATTGCTCCTTGCATGGATCCATGAGCACCCGAACATCATGCCAACTACCACGAGTCCACAACTTCAATATCGCAGTCGGAAGTAGCATGACCACCATCTGCATACGCATCATTAGCCTATTTCGGGCATCCTGAATCACTCTGGGGTGGTCACGTCTTCGGTGAGACCTGGATGCAACTCGGCCAGAGGCAACAGATGCGCGAGACCCGCCGCTCATTGAGCGAACTCATCCGTGAAGTCAGCGCTGCAAATTGAGCGGACGTCTGGCCTTCTCCCGCGAGCAGTCCAAGCAGTTGATTCGCCTCTCACCGTCACAAATTCATTGCATTCATCTTGGTCAATGCCTTCGTCCACCAGCTCCTCAATCCTCAGTGTTGAACCACTCCTCCCGTCAATTGACAGCACGTCATCGTCTCCGCTTTGTCCCTCCAACGTTTTCAAAGCACGGAGTTCTCCTGGCTCACCAGCAGCTGCAACGAGGTCTACTTTGACATGCTACGGTGCTATGACTGCTACCCTGGCAGTTAGAGCACACCCGATGTTTGACCACCAAACGTAGACGACGAACCAGTCCTTTACGTTGGAATGTGTGACGGCTCCTCGAGTGATGTTTTCCCTCGGACACCGGACCATGTTCACCATATTGGCTGGATGAGTTGCCTCCATTTAAAAACTTCTGAAAGTATTCTGTTTTTAATTATGTGGTAAAAGTATTATTTTGCGATAGGGCGCCGAATACACCCTCGCCCAGTCATTACGTTAACCACACGTACGTTCCCATGTTGACCTGGAAATGTTTTCAAAACCCTTCCTAATCGCCAATCATTTGAAGACGGACATTCGTCCTTAATTATGACCAAGTCATTCACTGACAAATTTGTTCTTGGCTCCTTCCATTTATTTCGTTTGTGCAATTCAGCCAAGTATTAATTTTTCCACCGTTTACAAATTTCTTGATTCAGAGCTTTTATTTTCTGCCACCGGTTGATAATAGAAAAAGGTGCTCCATCAATCTCTGGTTCTACACTTGGACCATCAACCAAAAAATTACCAGGGGTTAGTGCCACTAAAGTATCCGGACTATAAGTCATTGGACACAAAGGGCGTGAATTTAATCAAGCTTCAATCCTAGCCAACAAAGCTGAAAACTCCTCAAATGAATATTTCATTTGCCCCGTTACCTTTCGAAGATGAGTTTTCAAGCTCTTGACTCCAGCTTCCCACAACCCTCCCATATAAGGAGCTGCAGCTGGATTAAAATGCCAAGCAATCCTATCCATGGCATTAACGGATTCAAAATTCTTTTCTGCTGATTTAATCACGTCATAATATTCCTTTTGAATCACACGAGCTGCTCCTACAAAATTGGTTCCATTGTCAGATCGGACTTCAGCCGGGCAGCCTCTACGAGCAATAAATCGTGAAAAAGCCGCCAAAAAAGTATTAGGTGAAAGATCGCTTGTTGGCTCCAAATATATTGCTTTCGTCGCGAAACAGACAAAAACAAAAACCCATACAACTTTTTATATGAAAGGGGCCAGAAAAATCCAATCCAGTGACCGTAAATGGTCTAGAGATAGTAATACGATTTGGGGGCAACGCGGCCATTATTTGGAAAGATTGTATTTTCTTGCATATAGTACACACCTCACATTGATTAATTCTTGCCTTTATAAGGTTCTTCGCTTTGATGATCCAAAACTCAGACCGAACCAGACGCAATGTAAGGGCATTTCCTCCATAACAAGATCTTTGGTGAACAAAATAACATAGCCAACCTACACTGATAGGGCAAAATAATTGGATATCTTTCATTGAATGTCAAAGAAGAGCACATACTAGTCGGCCATCACAAGGTAATATTCCATCTGGGTCCATAAAGGGGTCAACGTTTTTATGGAACTCTTGGTTTGAACATAAGCCTTTTCTGAACAATATCGATATTTTTCAGGAAAATAAGCTTTCTGAGACACTAAAACCAATCTCCATTTGACTAGTTCGATCTCTTCACGAGTAAGAATTTGAGATCCTAGTTCCTGAACTCGAACATAAAGTGCAGCAGCATATGCCTTTTCCTTAGCATCCGAAAAGCCATGAAACTCAATATGGCTTAAGGATGTAAACCTAAGCCAACGACGTACTCTAATGTCGTTTATAGAGGGATAGTCTACAGAAAACTTTACCCACGTTTCAAGACATGATCCGCTTAACTCATCATCCCATCCGCTCTTTTCCAACCAAAGCTGTTGCATCAAGATTTTTGCGCATATCCAACCAGCTGGATTAAATAACTGAGCAATGGTGGACAAAACCTTTCACTTCGTGAAAGGGCAACCAACTTCGAGCGGTTTTGCCAAGAAGTAAAACTCATCGTCCATTGCATTCCATCGTATGCCTAACATTTTTGCTACAGCATCTTCTTGCTTCTCAAAAAATGTTTTGCTCGCTAAATGCTCCGATGGAACTCCTGCTAATACATCTTTGCCGTTCGACGTCTATTTTCGTAATGGAAAGCCGGCAGAGTTCAATACAATGGATAGCTCCTTTCGATTTTTTATGGCTGTTGGTATATCGTGAGCCCCAACCAAGGCATCATCGACATACATACAATCCTTCAAAACCTTTGCAACGAGGGGATGCTTTGCTTCAGAATCTGCTGTTCGAGCAAGGTTCTAATGGCTAAATATGGGGCACAATTAGTGGAAGGCCGATTCTTTTTCGCAATTTATCTGATATAAATGTGCATTCGGATCCAGGGTCGAGCAGACACCGATCACTAAATCGTTGATTTTCGAACACTATCTCAACTATAGCTGTTCCCAAAAAACTTGTCGACTATTCGATGAAAAACACGACTGAATTTTAGAAGGTGGTATATCAGAAATTGATGCCGCTGCTGAAGTAGAAGGGTTACTGGCAGCACCAGAATGTACCCTATGTAATAATGCGTGGTGCCTTTTTTACGAGAGGGACAACTAAATTTGCTGGTGCAATCCCTCACTCCATGGGAGCCAGAAAAACAAATATAGCTTAGTCCCGATTTTTTTATCTCTTCAATTCTTGCATTCACATGCATTCCTAAAAATTTCGGACATTGTTTAAGAAAATGACGTTGCCCAGGGCACATCTTGCGCTATGAATCGTTCGATGCCACATTTGCATGGTATGCACGTACGTTCCCTGAGCCTGTTTTAAGCTGAACTGTTAATTTCGGCTTAGATTTTAAATCCTGCATAGTTTCCAAGGTCTGAAAACGATTATTCAAAAATGAATTAAGTTCTGACCACTGAGGCAACGTGGATTGATCTGAAATACTTTGCTCCCACAAAGCTAAAGTATTGTCAGGCAGTTTTGAAGTACATAGATAAATAAAAACTGGATCCCAGTTATATATTTCCATACTGTGAACTTTTAAAACAGAAATGCAATTATTAATTGTAAGTTGAAGTCCTTTTATAGCCGTTCCAGATTCTCTATTAACTTGTGTAAGATTAAATAAAATCTCCAACTGCCTATTAATTATAATACGCTTATTCTCACACCTGTCTTTAAGATTATTCCAAGCTAGATCAAAACCCTCCTTGGTCAATGGAATGTGTTCAACCATCTCCTTAGCTTCACCTCTTGTTTTTTGATTTATGTAGTAAAGCTTTTCAACCTAAGTCAACCGAATATTTTTCACATATATTGCGGTAAACATGTCCCTAAATGTTGACCATGTTTTATAATCTCCGTGGAACACTTCGGTATCACACGGAGGAACACCAACTCCATGACCTGAAGGCGCTGAAGTTCTCACACTGAAGGTTGGATGTATGGTCGAATCCGCAGATGGACTGTTATTTGAAGAAAACTGGTGCGACATTTCACGGACTTTGCCACAACACCGAGCATATGATCGGAAACACTTGGCGTAACGTTCCTTGACTGATTTGAGTTTATTCTCCTCTTCCGCATTATTAGGTGTTATAGGCATACACACGTTGTATGCAGCCCTCACTGCTTCCCATCTATCTTTAAGCTCTTCCTCTTGAACATCCATAGTGAACGAAGAGTGCTTATTTTTAGGTATCTCATTAAATTCTGCCTGAAATGCTGCTAAATGATCTGCACTACGATAAAAACCTGTAATAAAAATAAGCACAAATAAAACTTAATTAATTCGTTCAAATAAAATTTTTTTAATTAAAAAAATAAAAATTTAAAAAGTTAAAATTACACGAAATTTTCTTTCAGTGTACTAAATTCACCTGTGCGAGTTCAAAGAACTTTCGCTTGTGTGTTGTTTTTGTCGCTACAGTAACTAGCTAAAACGAATTAATCACTGTTTAATTTGCATTGTTTGTTTCTGCTTTTAGTTATTTTTGTTTTTGTATTCTATTTCAATTTAGTTGAAAGAAACAAATACACAACCAAACAAACAGACAATTTTAATTATTATTTAATGTATGCATTTATTATTGCTTGCATTAAAAAATTAAGCGTATTAAGGCACATTATTTATCAAAAATTTTTGGCTTTTACACACATACATATATCTTTTTTTTTAAATCTTGTAATTATTTATTTAACAAGTATTCTGCTACCTAAGTGGCAGCTTGACAAGTTACATATACATACAAATATCGTAGTTGAATATCAAATCAAATTTACATACATATATACTTGTCTTACATACAAGTCAAAAAGTAGACACATATGTATTATATAATTTGTTACATGCAAATTTCTTACACTGTGGCAAGTGTTGTTGGAGGATTCGGTCACGACATGTATTCGAACCACCTCAAGATAGCTAATATGAAAAATAGTTAGTCAGTCGAGGTCTGAGATTAAGTCGGTGCGGTTTAGCACGAATTTATTGTAAAAAAAAAGAAAAAAAAACTTTGTTCCACATTGTTCAAATTGCGTATATTGTCCTGCCTTCATTCTACGCGTATATATGAAGTGAAGTGGTGATTAAATGTAATGAACATTAAATAAAGTGGACATTTATATATATATGGAAAACTAACAATTTAAGAATATATATATATATATATATATATATATATATATATATATATATATATATATATATATATATATATATATATATATATATATATATATATATATATATATATATATATATATATATATATATATATATATATATATATATATATATATATATATATATATATATATACTACATATATAGACCTTTTAATTTAATATAGTTAATAGTTTGGAGTAAAATAGTTAAGAATAATTGGATATAATTTGTTTTGTATATTAAATTCACAAAAAAAAAAATATAGTGACAAAGGACGGGCTTAAGAAGAGAGGCTCATTGAAAACTTAATTTATTTAAATTATATCTGTAGAAACACGGCTTCGCTTGGTAGGCTTCCCTTTTTTCTACGAGCGATCAGGTTAAAGAGGTAGGCTGAACTATGCTAGGCAACGAAAAAAAAAAAAAAGAAGTTTTGATTGAAATAACGTTAATAAAAAAAGGAGTGTAGTATGGCTCTTATCATGCTGTCCGTGTGTAGTCCATGCGCTTCTGCTAACTCCTCCATCCGTTCGACGAATTCGATGGGGTCACCTGACCCGTCGAACTCTACGGTCCACTTCCGAATCCTGCTCATGATGTCCCCCTAGCTAAGTGTCCAATGTTTTTGTTGTTAGGTAGCGGAGAGTTTGACTCACCGCTTTTATTGGGAGCGCGATGAGCGCTCATTTTTAGTTTGTACTCTTTTGTACTTTGAACTTATGTGGCGTCTTTTTTATTTTTTATGTTTATAAATACTCTTTCACTTAAATTGTTTGTAAACAAAACCATCTGATGATTTGATTACTTTTCTAAGTGTCCTTTCGCTGTTGTTGAATATTGTGTAAGTTTTAATATTTATCTTTAACTTTAACACTTTGAGTTTCACTATCAATGGGCAGCGTATGCAAACACGTCCGTACCTAATCAAGAAGAAGCTCAAAAAATAAGACGACAAAGTATTTCGATTACAATTTTTATTTACAAGTTCATTAGTGTTATTCTTAACTTAGGCTTATAATTAACTTAGATTATTCTACTCTGGAACACATATTTCACTGCTGCACCCGTTACCGAAATGCTTTCCTATTTACATCACCTTGTTACCAGAAATGCATCTCTAACTACGGTACCTTGATACTACAGCACCTTGTTACCAGAAATGCTTCTCTAACTACGACACCTTGATACTACAGCACCTTGTTACCAGAAATGCTTCTCAAACTACAGTACCTTGTTACCAGAAGTGCTTCTCTAACTACAGCAACTTATTACCAGAAGTGATTCTCTAACTACAGCACCTTGTTACCAGAAGTTCTTCTCTAACTACAGCACATTGTTACCAGGAGTGCTTCTATAACTACGGCCCCTTGTTACCAGAAGTGCTCTGCTAACTACGGCACTTTGTTGTCAGAAGTGCTTTTTAACTACGGCACTTTGTTGCCAGAAGTGCTTTCTAACTACGGCACTTTGTTGCCAGAAGTGCTTTCTATCTAAGGCACTTTGTTCCCGAAGTGCTTTGCTAACTACGGCACTTTGTTGCCAGAAGTGCTTACTATACTACTATAGTACCTGTTACCAGAAGAACTATGCTAAACTACAACTGAAAAGAGAAGAGCATAAAATATTAGTAATCCGCAGTATTCTTACCCCTGCTGGTTGCGACCGTCCAAACCGCCGGTCGAAGACTGACTGCCCAATTTCTGCCAGTGCTGCTGTAATTATACAGTTTCTCAGCTCTGCTGTGCAGCCGCGCTGCCTATAACTGCTCATCGATACCCGATTGCCTCGGTCGATAGCGATGGCAGCGGCTGCGATTTGATATCTGCTCAGCAGTAACCGAGTGAATCGGTTAATAACGATTATCACGATCGACTAACGATTCTAACTGGTGTGGCCGTTGCGTTTAAATTTTATTTTTCCTTTTTACTTATTCTTATTACTGCTACTATTATTATTTCTAAGTTAATCTTTAATGCTCCAATGCCTTCTTATGTTTTCTTACGTTTGCCGCTTATACTCAAACTTACCTTAAGCTATATTTTGTGCGTCGTTCTTCAAAGATTTCCAACCCTAAGGGAAAAAATACAGCCAAATAAAGGTTCACAGGAACAAGGGATGAATCAAATAGAATGTACGGTCCAACCTGGTCTGACTTATGCTCAGGCAGCGGCGAAAACCAGCAATGCGGTTCAACAAACACAACAGCAAAGTAACACATTCAATAGTTCTCAAACGAATAATGATCTGGCAGAGCTCAAAGATCTTATGAAACAATTATTTCAGCAAATGTCAAGTATGATGAATGTAGTTATAATGCTGTTGACAAGGTTAGACACAAACTCTAAAATACGTATCGTAGCCTGGAATGCAAACGGTTTGAAAAACCATGTCAACGAGCTTCAAAAAAATTTACAAGAAAGTGAGGTGGACATAGCTCTTATCTCGGAAACACTTTTTATGAAGAAGAGCTACGTTAGAATCCATGGATACAAAGTTTACGCTACTAACCACCCGGACGGCACAGGACTACTGGGGCTACTGCTATTATAATCAGGAACAATCTGAGGCACAATCTGCCAACTTGATCATATTCAGGCAGTATACAGTATACAAATAAACTGACTACAATATTAACAATGCAGTAGCCACATTGCAAAGAAATTTAAACTCTACGTTAGATTGGTTTAATAAATGGAAAATTAAAATAAACAAAACTAAAACGGTACAAGTGATACACACTACCAAAACCAAATATACTCCAATCCACTTGAAAATCCATGGTAATGACGTAACTATTGCAAATGTAGCAAAATATCCACATTAAAAAAAACGCGATGAGATCAAGCAAAGAAGTTAACAATTATACTGGATTTTAAATAAGAACTCAAGACTATCCCTAAAAAACAAGCTATTAATCTATAAATCTATATTAAAACCAATTTGGATCTATGGAGCCCAAATATGGGGACCTGAGACAACAATCAAAAATCCTCCGTCTCATCACGAATGCGGAGTTGTATATAACCAACATGGATTTACATAGAGACCTAGACATCACATAGACATGTAAACATAAGCAGAAAATACCAAACTAAATTACAATTACATTCGAACAAACAAATAAAAGAACTACCCGTGCAAAAACTATTGCGTAAAAAAAGACTACTTTAGTTTAGTTTAATACATATGTATAACTTAGTATAATAATTAATGATTATGTTTTAAAATAAACTTTTATGAATAGTCATTTAAGTTAATTTTAGCCCACCTAACTCAGTTAAATCATGTACTTAAAGTCAATTTATAATTATTTAAGACAGACGTACATTAAAATTGGGAGAAAAAAAAAATTTTTGTTTTTTTGAGAAGGATATAGCTGACGAACAGGCCTGGTCTCAACATTATATATAAATTTCTGTCGCGACGAATTTTGGACACCCACTGATTTAACCCCAGTCTGTGACGTCGTTACAGTATGTAAGTAGCATGCAGCAGTTACGAGCTGAGTGTCATGACGCCGAGAGACTTTAACTAACTTCGGCCAAACGATCTGTACCTTAATCGTATGCGATGGATACTCGGATAGATCGTCCTAAATGAACAGATGAGTGCAAGGGGGTATGAATTAACAGAGGTACTGGCTGATAAGCTATCACCGGATAAGTCAAAACTAACATGTTGGAACTGTCATTCCATGAATAGTGTTACAATTAAAGATACTTACCCGCTGCAAAGCATAGAGTCGGTACTAAGCCGGGTAGACGAGACTATTTATATTAGCAGTGTAGACCTTAAACACGCCTTTTGGCAAATAGATTTGGAACCAGAAGTAAAAAATACACAGCTCTCTCGGAAACACTTTTTATGAAGAAGAGCTACGTTAGAATCCATGGATACAAAGTTTACGCTACTAACCACCCGGACGGCACAGGATATGGGGCTACTGCTATTATAATCAGGAACAATCTGAGGCACAATCTGCCAACTTGATCATATTCAGGCAGTATACAGTATACAAATAAACGATCAATTTGGTCCTTTTACTATATCTGCGGGATATAGTCCACCTAAACATAACATATTACAAACTCAATATCTTGACTTTATAAAAACTTTAGGTCATCGATTCGTTGCCACTGGTGATTTTAACGCTAAACGAATTTGGGGTTCCAGATTCTCGCAATTTAAACACTGGAGAGCCAACATATTGGCCTACAGATACGAATAAAACTCCGGACCTGGTGGACCTTTGCATTTTAAAAAACTTTGACATAAACAAATTTAATATAACGTCTAGACTGGAGCTTTCGTCAGATCACTCGCCAGTACAAATATATTATAAATCTAACCTAAAAATACTAAATGTTATCCACAATCTTGATAATAAACAAATTCACTGGGACACTTACAGAGAATACATAAGCCACTCTCTCTGTATAAACATTCCTTATATATAATATATCTTAACGACATATTAGAAAAAGCTTTTCATCAGTCAACCCCACTTTGTCAGACGATATCCAGCAAAAATGTAGTATCACTTACAATTCGACGTCTTATAAAAGAAAAACGAAATCTAAGGAAAAACTGGCAACTAACAAGATCACCGGCTGCAAAAAAAAATTTTAACAGAGCAACGAAAACCTTTAAAGAACATCTTAAAAATATTAAAAATTACCAAATTAACACCTTCTACAAAACTTGACTCCAACATGCAGTAAGGACTATTCTCTATGGAAAGAGACTAAGAAATTGCTAAATAAGACAGAGCACCAACCTCCATTAAAAAATAACGATGGCTCGTGGGCCAGAACACACCTTGAAAAAGCCAAAAATTTAGCTGACTTCTATGAAAATGTATTCACTGGGTCTACCACCAACTCAGGAGGTATACAAGTCAGTCCACTTAGAGGCTTAGAATATCTACCCATAAAAAGCGCTTCCATTAACGAAATACGAAAATTACATGTCTATGGGATGTCTAGGTCTCTATGTAAATCCATGTTGGTTATATACCACTCCGCATTCGTGATGAGACGGAGGATTTTTGATTGTTGTCTCAGGTCCCCATATTTGGGCTCCATAGGTCCAAATTGGTTTTAATATAGATTTATAAATTAAAAGCTTGTTTTTTAGGTTAACTTCTTTGTTCTTAACTTCTTTGCTTGATCTGATCGCGTTTTTTTTAATGTGGATATTTTGCTACATTTGCAATAGTTACGTCATTACCATGGATTTTCAAGTGGATTGGAGTATATTTGGTTTTGGTAGTGTGTATCACTTGTACCGTTTTAGTGTTGTTTATTTTAATTTTCCATTTATTAAACCAATCTAACGTAGAGTTTAAATTTCTTTGCAATGTGGCTACTGCATTGTTAATATTGTAGTCAGCACTTAGCAAGACTGTATCATCAGCATCAAGTTGCTAGCATTGAAGAGTTTTCAGATGGGGTCGGCATATCTGCTATGAAAATGGTGTATAAAAGCGGACCTAGCACGCTTCGTTGAGGTACGCCTGTATTTATTTGCCTGAGAGTGGAATATTCGTCTTTGTACCTCACAAAGAATACTCTGCATTTGATATACCTTGTAAGAATTTGAGCTATATTTTCTGGAAACCACTTGAAGAGCTTTAAAATTAGGCCTTCACGCCAGACCTTATCGAATGCCTTTTCTACGTCTAGGAACACTACTATGCAGAACTTCTTGTCATCGATGTCGTTTAGGATTTTATTTGTAAGTCTATGGACTTGTTGTACGATCGAGTGATTCCGGCGGAAGCCAAATTGATGGTCTGGTATGGGTTCCAATATGGGAATTAGTCTGGATCGAAAAATTTTTTCAAATACTTTATACAGTACCGGAAGCAATCTTTTGGGATAGCAATTATTTCCGCAACTTTCCAAGCCTTTGGGAAGTAATTAAGTCTGAAAATTGCATTAAATAAATTTCGAATATATTTTATTACTAAGTCTGGAGCCTCTTTCAGGTCGTCCATTAATTTTATCATACCCTGGAGCTTTTTTTGGCTTAACTTGATTTTTTTGGAGGCTCGTATTTCGTTAATGGAAGCGCTTTTTATGGGTAGATATTCTAAGCCTCTAAGTGGACTGACTTGTATACCTCCTGAGTTGGAGGCAGACCCAGTGAATACATTTTCATGGAAGTCAGCTAAATTTTTGGCTTTTTCAAGGTGTGTTCTGGCCCACGAGCCATCGTTATTTTTTAATAGAGGTTGGTGCTCTGTCTTATTTAGCAATTTCTTAGTCTCCTTCCATAGAGAATAGTCCTTACTGCATGTTGGAGTCAAGTTTTGTAGAAGGTGTTAATTTGGTAATTTTTAATATTTTTAAGATGTTCTTTAAAGGTTTTCGTTGCTCTGTTAAAATTTTTTTTTGCAGCCGGTGATCTTGTTAGTTGCCAGTTTTTCCTTAGATTTCGTTTTTCTTTTATAAGACGTCGAATTGTAGGTGATACTACATTTTTGCTGGATATCGTCTGACAAAGTGGGGTTGACTGATGAAAAGCTTTTTCTAATATGTCGTTAAGATATATTATATATAAGGAATGTTTATACAGAGAGAGTGGCTTATGTATTCTCTGTAAGTGTCCCAGTGAATTTGTTTATTATCAAGATTGTGGTTAACATTTAGTATTTTTAGGTTAGATTTATAATATACTGTATACTGTACTGGCGAGTGATCTGACGAAAGCTCCAGTCTAGACGTTATATTAAATTTGTTTATGTCAGTTTTTTAAAATGCAAAGGTCCACCAGGTCCGGAGTTTTATTCGTATCTGTAGGCCAATATGTTGGCTCTCCAGTGTTTAAGTGCGAGAATCTGGAACCCCAAATTTTTTTAGCGTTAAAATCACCAGTGGCAACGAATCGATGACCTAAAGTTTTTATAAAGTCAAGATATTGAGTTTGTAATATGTTATGTTTAGGTGGACTATATACAGCAGATATAGTAAAAGGGCCAAATTGATCGTTTATTTGTATATTGTATACTGCCTGAATATGATCAAGTTGGCAGATTGTGCCTCAGATTGTTCCTGATTATAATAGCAGTAGCCCCATGTCCTGTGCCGTCCGGGTGGTTAGTAGCGTAAACTTTGTATCCATGGATTCTAACGTAGCTCTTCTTCATAAAAATTGTTTCCGAGAGAGCTGTGTATTTTTTACTTCTGGTTCCAAATCTATTTGCCAAAAGGCGTGTTTAAGGTCTACACTGCTAATATAAATAGTCTCGTCTACCCGGCTTAGTACCGACTCTATGCTTTGCAGCGGGTAAGTATCTTTAATTGTAACACTATTCATGGAATGACGGTTCCAACATGTTAGTTTTGTCTTATCCGGTGATAGCTTATCAGCCAGTACCTCTGTTAATTCATACCCCCTTGCACTCATCTGTTCATTTAGGACGATCTATCCGAGTATCCATCGCATACGATTAAGGTACAGATCGTTTGGCCCAAGTTAGTTAAAGTCTCTCGGCGTCATGACACTCAGCTCGTAACTGCTGCATGCTACTTACATACTGTAACGACGTCACAGACTGGGGTTAGATCAGTGGGTGTGCAAAATTCGTCGCGACATAAATTTATATATAATGTTGAGACCAGGCCTGTTCGTCAGCTATATCCTTCTCAAAAAAACAAAAATTTTTTTTTCTCCCAATTTTAATGTACGTCTGTCTTAAATAATTATAAATTGACTTTAAGTACATGATTTAACTGAGTTAGGTGGGCTAAAATTAACTTAAATGACTATTCATAAAAGTTTATTTTAAAACATAATCATTAATTATTGTACTAAGTTATACATATGTATTAAACTAAACTAAAGTAGTCTTTTTTTACGCAATAGTTTTTGCACGGGTAGTTCTTTTATTTGTTTGTTCGAATGTAATTGTAATTTAGTTTGGTACAACTAGAAGAACTGGATTTTTTAGATTTCGAGACTATTGAGTTTGAGTCAGATGAGTATTTGGAAAGAATCAAGACCGTAGATGGGACTTGAGAGTTCAAAACGGGCTACTTTTTAAACGTGATAATTTTGCTAACAACGATGTAGGGGAATACACGTGGAAATTGTGGATCCCAGAATCATTAACAGGCGAATATATTAGAAGAGCACATGTAGAAAATATAGCGATGCATGGAGGCGTTGGTAAAACTCTGGCGCGTTTAAAACAATTTTATTATTGGCCACGAATGACAGCACAGGTTCAGAAATTCATTCAGAGTTGTACTACCTGTAAGGAGTGCAAGCCCAATAATAAGGTAGCGAGACCAAAAATGGGTGAAGAAGTGGTTACGTGCCGACCTTTGCAGAAACTGTATTTGGACTTTTTCGGAAAGTACCTCGATCCAAAAAGGGTAATACCTATCTATTTGTTGCACTGGATCATTTCACCAAATTTATTATTGTGTTTTTCCACAATTTTTCCCGATATGATGCTCATTTGTTTGTAAGAGAATTATCTAAAGTTGATGGTGACATAAGAGTTTTACCATTAAATAAAGAAACATACATTTCTCTTTCTAAGTTTACCTATATTGATGCTCATGACACAAATTTAGAAATACATTTTCTGGACTCGTTTCGATTTATGGCATCAAGTTTAGATGAAGTTAGCTCCAATTTGAGCACTGATGATTTTACTCTAGTTAAACAATTTTTTCCCAGGAAGGGAGTTTTCTGCTAGGAATACATAGATTCAGTAGAACGCCTTCAAGAAACTTCCCTACCACTGAGATAAAATTTCTTTAATAAACTTACAAACACTGAATGTTCTGTTGAAGATTATATGCACGCTCAAAACGTGTGAGTATTATTTAATTGTCAAACTTTAAATGACTACATGCTCTTGTACTTGAAATCAGATGTTTTGTTGTTGACAGATGTGTTTCAAAATTTTCGTTCAATATGTGAAAAAATTTACACGTTGGACCCTGCCCAATATTATACAACGCCAGGGTTAGCATGGGATGCAATGCTAAAGTCCACCAAAATAGAGCTGCAGTTATTAACCGATATAAATATGCTTACGTTTATTCAAAGCGGTATTCGTGGTGGACTAGTACAATGCTGTCAAAGGTAAACTTTAAATGACTACATGCTCTTGTACTTGAAATCAGATGTTTTGTTGTTGACAGATGTGTTTCAAAATTTTCGTTCAATATGTGAAAAAATTTACACGTTGGACCCTGCCCAATATTATACAACGCCAGGGTTAGCATGGGATGCAATGCTAAAGTCCACCAAAATAGAGCTGCAGTTATTAACCGATATAAATATGCTTACGTTTATTCAAAGCGGTATTCGTGGTGGACTAGTACAATGCTGTCAAAGGTATACTGAAAGCGAATCATAAATATATGTTAGAATATCATATTAGATTCAACCAAACCATTTGAATATTTAATGTATTTGGATGCGAATAACCTCTACGGGTGGGCTGTCACAAAATCTTCTCTATGGTGACTTTCAGTGGATGAGTGAGTATGAAATTAAGTAATTCGATGTCCTCTCTATTTCAGAGTTCTCTGAGTATGGGTATATTTTGGAAGTTGATCTAGAATATTAAAAGTCCCTTCACGATACTCATAATGATTTACCATTTGCTCTGTTAAAATTTTTTTTTGCAGCCGGTGATCTTGTTAGTTGCCAGTTTTTCCTTAGATTTCGTTTTTCTTTTATAAGAGGTCGAATTGTAGGTGATACTACATTTTTGCTGGATATCGTCTGACAAAGTGGGGTTGACTGATGAAAAGCTTTTTCTAATATGTCGTTAAGATATATTATATATAAGGAATGTTTATACAGAGAGAGTGGCTTATGTATTCTCTGTAAGTGTCCCAGTGAATTTGTTTATTATCAAGATTGTGGTTAACATTTAGTATTTTTAGGTTAGATTTATAATATACTGTATACTGTACTGGCGAGTGATCTGACGAAAGCTCCAGTCTAGACGTTATATTAAATTTGTTTATGTCAAAGTTTTTTAAAATGCAAAGGTCCACCAGGTCCGGAGTTTTATTCGTATCTGTAGGCCAATATGTTGGCTCTCCAGTGTTTAAGTGCGAGAATCTGGAACCCCAAATTCGTTTAGCGTTAAAATCACCAGTGGCAACGAATCGATGACCTAAAGTTTTTATAAAGTCAAGATATTGAGTTTGTAATATGTTATGTTTAGGTGGACTATATACAGCAGATATAGTAAAAGGGCCAAATTGATCGTTTATTTGTATATTGTATACTGCCTGAATATGATCAAGTTGGCAGATTGTGCCTCAGATTGTTCCTGATTATAATAGCAGTAGCCCCATGTCCTGTGCCGTCCGGGTGGTTAGTAGCGTAAACTTTGTATCCATGGATTCTAACGTAGCTCTTCTTCATAAAAATTGTTTCCGAGAGAGCTGTATATTTTTTACTTCTGGTTCCAAATCTATTTGCCAAAAGGCGTGTTTAAGGTCTACACTGCTAATATAAATAGTCTCGTCTACCCGGCTTAGTACCGACTCTATGCTTTGCAGCGGGTAAGTATCTTTAATTGTAACACTATTCATGGAATGACAGTTCCAACATGTTAGTTTTGTCTTATCCGGTGATAGCTTATCAGCCAGTACCTCTGTTAATTCATACCCCCTTGCACTCATCTGTTCATTTAGGACGATCTATCCGAGTATCCATCGCATACGATTAAGGTACAGATCGTTTGGCCCAAGTTAGTTAAAGTCTCTCGGCGTCATGACACTCAGCTCGTAACTGCTGCATGCTACTTACATACTGTAACGACGTCACAGACTGGGGTTAGATCAGTGGGTGTGCAAAATTCGTCGCGACATAAATTTATATATAATGTTGAGACCAGGCCTGTTCGTCAGCTATATCCTTCTCAAAAAAACAAAAATTTTTTTTTCTCCCAATTTTAATGTACGTCTGTCTTAAATAATTATAAATTGACTTTAAGTACATGATTTAACTGAGTTAGGTGGGCTAAAATTAACTTAAATGACTATTCATAAAAGTTTATTTTAAAACATAATCATTAATTATTGTACTAAGTTATACATATGTATTAAACTAAACTAAAGTAGTCTTTTTTTACGCAATAGTTTTTGCACGGGTAGTTCTTTTATTTGTTTGTTCGAATGTAATTGTAATTTAGTTTGGTACAACTAGAAGAACTGGATTTTTTAGATTTCGAGACTATTGAGTTTGAGTCAGATGAGTATTTGGAAAGAATCAAGACCGTAGATGGGACTTAAGAGTTCAAAACGGGCTACTTTTTAAACGTGATAATTTTGCTAACAACGATGTAGGGGAATACACGTGGAAATTGTGGATCCCAGAATCATTAACAGGCGAATATATTAGAAGAGCACATGTAGAAAATATAGCGATGCATGGAGGCGTTGGTAAAACTCTGGCGCGTTTAAAACAATTTTATTATTGGCCACGAATGACAGCACAGGTTCAGAAATTCATTCAGAGTTGTACTACCTGTAAGGAGTGCAAGCCCAATAATAAGGTAGAGAGACCAAAAATGGGTGAAGAAGTGGTTACGTGCCGACCTTTGCAGAAACTGTATTTGGACTTTTTCGGAAAGTACCTCGATCCAAAAAGGGTAATACCTATCTATTTGTTGCACTGGATCATTTCACCAAATTTATTATTGTGTTTTTCCACAATTTTTCCCGATATGATGCTCATTTGTTTGTAAGAGAATTATCTAAAGTTGATGGTGACATAAGAGTTTTACCATTAAATAAAGAAACATACATTTCTCTTTCTAAGTTTACCTATATTGATGCTCATGACACAAATTTAGAAATACATTTTCTGGACTCGTTTCGATTTATGGCATCAAGTTTAGATGAAGTTAGCTCCAATTTGAGCACTGATGATTTTACTCTAGTTAAACAATTTTTTCCCAGGAAGGGAGTTTTCTGCTAGGAATACATAGATTCAGTAGAACGCCTTCAAGAAACTTCCCTACCACTGAGATAAAATTTCTTTAATAAACTTACAAACACTGAATGTTCTGTTGAGGATTATATGCACGCTCAAAACGTGTGAGTATTATTTAATTGTCAAACTTTAAATGACTACATGCTCTTGTACTTGAAATCAGATGTTTTGTTGTTGACAGATGTGTTTCAAAATTTTCGTTCAATATGTGAAAAAATTTACACGTTGGACCCTGCCCAATATTATACAACGCCAGGGTTAGCATGGGATGCAATGCTAAAGTCCACCAAAATAGAGCTGCAGTTATTAACCGATATAAATATGCTTACGTTTATTCAAAGCGGTATTCGTGGTGGACTAGTACAATGCTGTCAAAGGTATTCGAAAGCGAATCATAAATATATGTTAGAATATCATATTAGATTCAACCAAACCATTTGAATATTTAATGTATTTGGATGCGAATAACCTCTACGGCTGGGCTGTCACAAAATCTTCTCTATGGTGACTTTCAGTGGATGAGTGAGTATGAAATTAAGTAATTCGATGTCCTCTCTATTTCAGAGTTCTCTGAGTATGGGTATATTTTGGAAGTTGATCTAGAATATTAAAAGTCCCTTCACGATACTCATAATGATTTACCATTTTGTCCAAGTAATCAGAAACCGCCAGAAAATTCTAAGCTTATTGCTGATCTTAGGGATAAAATCAAGTACGCCATACATTACAGAAATCTTCAGCAATGTATGAAAAATGGATTAGTTTTATCAAAAATCCATCGTATATTGAGGTTTAAGCAATCTGCTTGGTTGAAAAACTATATAGACCTCAACACACATCATAGAACTTTAGCAAAAAATAATTTTGAAAAAAACTTTTTCAAATTATTAAATAATGCAATCTATGGAAAGACGATGGAGAATATTGAGAAAAGAAAAGACATAAAACTAGTTAGTTCATGGGAAACAGTAAACTGCAATAAACTTGGTGCACCCGCATTGATTGCAAAATCGAATTTTCATAGCTGCACACAATTTTCTGAAGATATGTATGCTATTCAAATGAAACGGCTGCATTTTATTTACGACAAGCCCATATATTTAGGATTTTCAGTATTAAAATTATCAAAGTGGCAAATATATGATTTCCATTATGGTTACATGCAGCCAAAGTTTCAGAGTAATGTATCTTTAAACTATATGGATACCAACTCTTTTATATATACAGGATGTCTCAAACGAAAGTTCACATTTAAAAAATCGATAAAAAAAAAGTAGTTTATTGAAAAAATGTTTATTACATATTAAAATACACACTTTGGGAATTTATTTCTTAAAAATGATATTATCCAAATGTAAACCGTTGCGTTCACGGCATTCATTTAATCGAGCACTAAAATTTCCTATGACGGATTGGCAGGTATTCTCCGTGATGACTGCCATTTCGTGACGGATATTTCATTTTAATTGTGCCAGGGAAGTCGGTTTGTTGGCGTAAACTTTATTTTTTTCCAGCGTTGAACCAGTCTCTTCAAACTTCTCGACCCATTTTCCAATGAGTAGAGGGCTTGGCGCATCATTTAAATGACGAACATGTCGAATACTGCAGAATTCTACGCGCTACAGTCGCTGAATTACCGTTTTTATAAAACTCACGTACGCACAACGCACGGTCCGCTCCCGAGAAACGCTCCATAGCGACTAAATTCCCAAAAGCTAGGCTACCGATTGACATACCCCCGCACTCCTCGTAATAGTTGCATTCACACAATCAGCAAATCAAATGTGAACTTTCTTTTGAGACACCCTGTACAATTAGGAGTGAGGATTTTTTTAAAGATATTGGTGAAGATGTTGAAATGAGATTTGATACACCTGAATATCCTGAAGAGTTGGCAAATTTGTATGGGATTAAGAGATGCAATAAAAAAGTGTTGGGAATGATGAAGGATGAGAATAATGGGAAAAGAATGTTAGAGTCACTGTTGGGTCACGGGGGTTGCTGCATCAAAAAGTCAAAGGGTGTTAAAAAATCGATTTTAGATAAGTTAGATATAAATAGTTATAAGGAATGTTTGTTTGACAACAAAATTGTAAAAGATAGTATCTTAATGTTTAGGTCAAACACACATAAATTGTATACATATAAGATTCATAAGGTGGCCCTAAGCGCAAGTAATGATAAAAGAAAAATTAGAGATGATGGTATTCACACTTATGCTTGGGGTCATAATAAAATTGATAGTCCGTAAGATAGAATAATGTAATCAATTATTACTGTAAAAGAGAAATATTGTAATAAATAAATAAACACTGATTTTTGAAAATAAAAAAAATTAATATTGTTTTTTATTTATTATTCCATGAAATGTTTTTTACAATTTTACTTTTTCAGCTAATCTCCATCGAATATGATTGAGAATATTTTTTAACATCAATCAGTTTAGCTGTCCTAACATACTCTGGATCATGGATATTGACTGTTTCTATTTCACCATTAGCTAAAATTCTTTCAGCTTGAAATTCATGATACTCATAGCATTCAATTTTTAGAGCTCGAGCCAAGTAATTGCTATTATATGTACACCGAATCGTGAGATCAAAGTCGTCATACTGGAGTTTAAAGTGTCTGTAAAATGGTTTTTCACTTTCGTTCTTTTTGTAAAAGTTCTTGCCTAAACGCTTCTATCGCATCTTCAACGGTGTCATTGTTTGTTAGCTGAAGATTGAATTCCACATTTTTTGTACTTGATATTTCATCCAACTGAGGTGGAATTGGAGATGAATTAAAGCATTTTAATGAAAAAAATGCAGATTATATATGAATATATTAGCGATCTCATTTTTGTTACTTCTGCAGCTCCTACTACTCCTACTATGAGATATAATGAATGACTGATTATACCCACCCATCTAACTCCATGAACAAGAAAGAATTTCACAATTGTGAACTGGCAATTCACGCCTGAGTGCTATGCGCTACTGAGTGCGTTTTGAGTGCAGCAGATGGCTAGTCGTTTTGAAAACATGTCTCAATATTGTATTTTCACAATCTATAGCAATAGCTCTTACTTGCTATCTGAACATTTTATTTAACAACGTTTAAAAATATTACAATTTCACAATAAGTAGTAATAATTTATATAATATCTTTTTTTTCTCTATCCAAGAGTTGTGCTCTTTGTTGAACCCCAACCACTTGACGAAAACTTTGTCGTCTTTATATTTTAATATTTTTTCAATAAGGTATGTGTGGGGGAAGTGCGTTACTTACAGTTCTTCTGCATAGAACCCTCCTTTAATTGGTGTTCCTTGATAGTCTTCCAATGAGTATGTTATTGGATTTGTATTTTTTATTTCGTTTATTTTAAAAATTTCCGCTGTCCAGTTGGGTGTATAATCCTTTTCGAATACGTGTTTAAATTTGCTAATACGAACACTATCACCCACGCGAAATTTTGATCCATTAAATATTTTAAGTCGACTGTAGACTGTATTTAACAGTTGCTTTTCATTCAATGAGTTAACTTCGTTAGGTGCCATTCCAATTGTTCTATGCTTTTTTTATTATACTCAGCAATTAACTGCATATAAATTTGTACCCACCGGTACCTTTCATTATAACTAAATTCTTTCCACATCATTTCTTTGAGAGTTCTATTGAAATGTTCAACAATCGAAGCTTTAAGAACACTGTAGGTTGAATAGTGATTAAAATTATGTTTATTGAGTAAATACTTGAAGTTCTTCTTAAAAAATTCTTTTCCATCATCTGTTTGCAAATTCTTAGGAATGCGTCCTTCTTTAAAAATTTCTTCCATGGCCTTTGCAACATCTTTGGCATTTTTAGTTTTGAGAGCAACACCCCAGGCAAATTTGGAATGACTGTTAATAGGAATCGAAAATTCTTGTTTGATTTAGAATAATTTCCCATTTCCACTAAATCCGCCTGCCAATGATCATCGGTACCTTTCATAACCACTTTTCTACGTTTAAATTTTCTACGGGCTGGTTCGTGTAATTCATTGACTACTGCTCTCTTGGTCATAATCTTTCATTAAAATGTTTTATAGTAGGTATTTGTTTCGGCTCAGCATCAATTTCAATTGTACGTCTTTTTGGTGTCGAAAAATAAGAAAACATGTAATTCTCAAGTGCGTTTATTTTCTCATCAATATATTCCCCAATCTGACTCTCAGCTGTAGCTATCGAAGTGGAAATGTGTTCTTCCATCTCTGCTTTAAGCTTTTTATGAGTGTTTGTCTTGTGCTAATTGATTTATTCTTGTTTGCACGAAATTACTGCTGATCGCATCTTTTTCTTGCATAGGTTCTGCAAGATTTTTAATACGTCTATTTTGCACATCAATATTTTCATCGCTATCCATAAGCACACCAAAAGATTTTTTTCCATTTTTTCTAAAATTTTCAAAACTATATTTCTCACTGGAGTAATGACCGAACTTGTCAACGGACATGATGCTTATACCATTATTCTCCTCGGGAATTGGAAACAGCTCACCATGAATCGTATTCACCTTCTCTGATGGTGATAAAATATTGTAAATAGAAGTTTTCAGAGTCACTAGTTCACCAGAAATCCTTTCAATTGCATAATCAATGTATTCTCTCAACGAGTTTGTCCCACCTTCCAGCGAGTTTTGAATTTCGATATTATTAGCAGCGATTTTTTCAAATAAAACATTATTATTTGAATTTATATTCATAATCGTCTACTGGTTCACCAACATGTTTTAGTCGTTTGCGTGAAAACATAATGTTATTATCATTATCTACCAGAATCCCAGGAATTAGCTTTTATGTGGTGTCGTTCTCTTTTTTCGTGATCGAATAATAGTGACCGAGCTTGTCAATACTCATTTTGATATTGAATTCTATGTACAAAATTCGAACTAACATATGATATTTGCTTCCCGTACTTCCTCGATTATTGACATTTATTTATTTTTTTATTTATTTATTTAACAACTAACATATTAATATAAAAATATTGCTTATAGTACTTAACAAAGTAATTAAATGAAAATTAAATTAAAAATTATAAGTTACAATTATTTAATGCATTACGAACAGAATTCATAGACCTGGAGAGATTAAATTGAAGTTACAAAATCTGTTATATGTGGAACATAATACGCGAAACGGATCGTTGCATGCATAATTAGTTGTACACGTGTATAGGTGGAATAATGAGAAGTTTCTAGTAATTCTTGAAGGAATAGAGAAATTTAATTGCTCCAATAAATAGGGTGAATAATTATCACCGGAAATAAGTTTCTGGATGAATAAAGCATCAAGTATATTTCTACGTTTTTCTTGTGTAGGCAGATTGATTAAGTTTAATCGATGTGTATAAGGCGGTAAATTTATACTAGGATTCCATCCCAAATTACGCAAAGCAGAAAGAAGAAACTGCTTTTGAACAGATTCTAACTGTACCTTATAAACTGAGTATTGCGCATTCCAAATATAACAAGCATATTCAAGTATTGGGCGGACCAATGCAGTGAATAAAAGTTTCGTAACGTATGGATCATTAAATTCCCTCGACCATCGTTTGATAAAGCCATGCAAACCCATTGCCTTATTACAAAAAATATCAATGTGCGAAGAGAACAAAAGTTTTGGGTTAAAAAGAACGCCAAGGTCATTAATTGAATTTATCGCAATTTAGAACTAGGCCGTTACGACGACACCAGTTATGAGTATATATTTAAATCAGATTGTATCAAATCAATGCCGTCAGCACCATTGTAACTCAAACATAACTTAACATCATCTGCGTACATCAGTGTATGGCAGTAAGATATGTTATCAGGCAAATCATTAATGAACAATATAAATATAAGGGGTCCAAGGTGACAACCCTGAGTTAGTCCAATAAGTTAGTAGAAACTGATCTATTTCTAAGAAAACCATGCTGTGCAGAAGAAAAAAGAGGCTTACAGTAAAATTGTAGTTGATCGGTAATTACCTTTTCAAAAAGTTTAGGAATTGCGCATAACTTTGCAATACCTCTATAATTATATATATCCGATTTACAGCCTTTTTTATGAAGAGGAATTGTAAAAGATTCCTTCCAAATTTTAGGTACTGTACATTCGAAAAGAGATAGTTGAAAAAGGTGTAGTAAAGGATCACAAAGTGAAAATGCACACTTTTTAAGTAAAGCTGAAGGAACATTATAAGGACCACAAGAATAGTTAATTTTGAGTAGAAGTAAATGTTTAAGTAGCGAATCTTTAGAGATAGTAGTGTTTGGTATATTATGCGAACCATTTGAAACATAAACTTCGCTAGGGGGGTAGCTAGTAGACGAGTAAACATGATTTCATTATTATGATTACTGTGTCCAGCTGCTTGTGAGGCAACTAGAAGCTTTAGTCGGTCAACTAACTCATTTGGATCATCCCAGTAAATATAATTGGATTTATTTGTATTGAGATGCATAAGGCCACTTGACGCTTTCGAAGTAGGAAAAAGAGATTTAATTATGTTATATTTGTCAGAGCTTGTGCCTTTCAGCTGACCATTAGCAGTGTGTTGTCTTCGGTGAGCATTCGTTTTGTTTAAAATTGACTTGTATAATTCTAGCTCATCTTCATCATATCCATGAGGATGTTTAAGAAAAATAAGAGAATACAAGCCTGGAGTGAGATACCAACTTTGTCCGTTCTCCAATTTTATTTTTTCGTTTAATAATTATATTTCATTATTACCTAATTTAAAGTTTCCGCTTTTTAAGTCTTTGACTGGGCCGTATGCTTTGTCAAGCTCTCCTTTTCTTGCTAAATCACTCAAGTTGATATTCATATTCTCATAATTTGAGGTAAGTGACTGGGAATAAAACCGTTTGTTCATTTCATCATCTTCATTATCATCACTTTCCATATTCTCTGTTTTTTCAATACTCATTTCCGGTTGAAAATCATATGTTGAGCTTAGAGTTTTATGCTCTGGTTTTATTGTTTTTGATGCAATCGAATTTTTAAAAAAAGAGAAAAAAACGAGTGTCGTGAGTCTTCTTCTTTCTTGGAGTAGGGTAAATGGTGTGGTATGTGAGTTTTGGTCGCAAGTTTGTTCAAGGGTTCCGTTATTGATTTAAAGTTCTCCTCTAGCTGATGTTCGTTTTCTGCTTTACCTAACTTTATACTTAGAAACTTTTTTCTTAAAGCATTTCTTGTCTTTGCTAGTTCTCCAAGTACCTTTCGTTCCATCTTCATATGTAGATAGATAAGCTAACCTGTTCAAGAGCTGTTAAAAGCTGTTAACGAGCTGTTGGAGAGCTGTTCAATAGCTGTTAATTAGCTGTTTATTCGACTGATTGTTGTTATTTAGTATACTATTTACTCACTGAGCACTATATACATACCGTTTTTCTGAAACACAAATTGGTTCCTGAAATATAAAAGCTCCCTCTTACATAAAAAACATACTTTTTTTTTATTAAAATATAAATTGGTTCCTGAAATATAAAAGATCCCTCTTAAATAAAAACATACTTTTTTTTTGTTGAATTTTTTTTTTTATTTTTGATTAATTTTTTATTTTAATATTTAATTACTTATATCGTGATAGTTGTACTCAATGCCAGTAACCACCGTGTGGTGAGGATTCACCTGAAGGACGAGTTTTACACTCTCACCCTTTTGTTCCTTAATAATGCGGTACTTTCCAGTACACAGATTGGTGATCGTGTCTTCCTTCAGATTTCTGTACTTGGCGGGCAAGTACAGCACGTATTCCTGCAGCTCCACAGCTACGGTCGCTCCGTAGCGCGTGTTGGCCCTCCAGGCCTTTTGGATATTATATGGAACATTAGGCTCCATTGTTGTACAAGTCAGAAGCTGCTTCCTTCCTCGATTATTAAAATCATCGAGGGCCGCCAGCTCTTCCTTTTGGACTAGCATCTGTTCTGTCATTTTATGTGGTTCTGCTGATGACTTTTAAAATCTGAATGGATTAATTGTTTGTTAAATTGTTAACCGCAAAACGCTGATAGAAAATGTATATATGAATATACATATTACAGATACTGTTGTTGTTGTTGTAAACAACTTTTTCCTGTAGTTTATCAGTCATTTTCCCAAGCAAAGCTGTTTCCTGTCGTTATGTTTCATAAACATAGTTTCTAATCAAATGTACTTCAGGGTCATGAGTAAATATTTCATAAAACACATTCTTCAAGCCAGTCGAGATTGGGTTACCGAATTCTCCTTCGTCATGAAATGGGCAATCGGGTTTATATTTTTTTAAGTCATTTGTTCTAGTAGCACTTTCATAGCTCTTTCCAATGAGTGTAATACATCCACCATGCACCACAAATGCACCATGTTGACATGTTTGGAATGAGAATTTTAAGAGAATCGCATACGGTTGAGGTTCTCCACGTCGCATTGAAAATATAAGGGCTTTCACCCCATTTGCAGGTATTGCAAACACCTGCAGCAATGGTGAGATAGCTGTTGGTTGCGTTATTTGAAATGACAATGACAAATGACCATGACAAACACAGTATTTATCATTGGAACTTATTCTTTGAATCCAAAACATTTTCCGTGGATAATTAATCTCTACGCAATCGCTCCGTTTGACGTTCGATTTAGTAGTAAAAATTTTAAGCAAAGGGTTCCGCAGTTATATGCATGAAATCTTTGCACTCTAGTATAATTGTAGTTTATATTTTTTTCTGAATATCCTACAACTCTTTTAGGTGGTTGTAAATTTCCAAAACTATTACAGTATTGGATTTCTTTGTATTTTTTATAGTACGCTACCCAATGCGTTCCACTCCCCTTTGAAGAGTCTAAATTGATAATTCCACATTCTCTTTTTCTGGTATGTTTTGGTAACGAATCTCTCATAAATACACCTCTGTAATATGGAATGTGCTTCTGAGCAAAATTTTGCAAATCGATATCGAAAGCGCTCTATTGGGTAGCTTATTTAAAAGTTTTTTTACTTTTTCTAGTGATGGGCTTAAAAACAAATCTAGGTCACTGGTTTTGTCCTTATAGCTAACTGGCAATAAAATATTACCTATGACTGAGTGTGAAGCGTAACCCCCCCCCCCCCGTCGTTTTCGCGCAAGAGTAAAATGGAAAACCTTGCATATTCCACTCTTTTACTGTTTCCATACACCCGTGGCCTAACACGCTCACTGACGCACCTGTATCTAGCAACCCTTTCAATTTCACTCCTCCCATGATTACCTCAGCATAAGGCCTATCATCATCTCTTGTAATTGCTGATACAGTGAGTGTAATTAATTTTTTGAGTGCTTGTCGCCTTTTATAGCCATTTGTAGTTCGCACCACCCCTTTTCTTGGTTTTGTTGCTACACCGAATATACGCGCACGAGCCGTCTTGTATGCCATTACCCTTTCTTCATATGACTGCATTGGTTTGGTACGTATTTCTAGAGGTAAATCATTTATTAATCTAAAATTCTCATTACACTAAATTTCTTTACTTTTCTAGCTACATCAAAATTTTCTTCGGGTGTATTACTTCCGACCACATCGGACTGTGTTACTTGCCGATTGGTTCTAAAGAGCTTGTCTCCCCTCGGCGGAACATGGCCCTCTGTGCGTTTCCCGGCCGGCAATTCGGACACTTCGGCAACAGTACTGCTGCGGCAACACTTCTGCTGCGGCAACACTACGCTGCGGAGAATCACACTCGTAGATTGTGTGCCCCATGGAATGACAGTTCCAACATGTTAGTTTTGACTTGTCCGGTTATAGCTTATCAGCCAGTACCGCTGTTAATTCATACCACCTTGCACTCATCTGTTTATTTAGGACGATCTATCCGAGTATCCATCGCATACGATTAAGGTACAGATCGTTTGGCCGAAGTTAGTTAAAGTCTCTCGGCGTCATGACACTCAGCTCGTAACTGCTGCATGCTACTTACACACTGTAACGACGTCACAGACTGGGGTTAGATCAGTGGGTGTGGATATTTTGCTACATTTGCAATAGTTACGTCATTACCATGGATTTTCAAGTGGATTGGAGTATATTTGGTTTTGGTAGTGTGTATCACTTGTACCGTTTTAGTGTTGTTTATTTTAATTTTCCATTTATTAAACCAATCTAACGTAGAGTTTAAATTTCTTTGCAATGTGGCTACTGCATTGTTAATATTGTAGTCAGCACTTAGCAAGACTGTATCATCAGCATCAAGTTGCTAGCATTGAAGAGTTTTCAGATGGGGTCGGCATATCTGCTGTGAAAATGGTGTATAAAAGCGGACCTAGTACGCTTCCTTGAGGTACGCCTGTATTTATTTGCCTGAGAGTGGAATATTCGTCTTTGTACCTCACAAAGAATACTCTGCATTTGATATACCTTGTAAGAATTTCAGCTATATTTTCTGGAAACCACTTGAAGAGCTTTAAAATTAGGCCTTCACGCCAGACCTTATCGAATGCCTTTTCTACGTCTAGGAACACTATCGTTTAGGATTTTATTTGTAAGTCTATGGACTTGTTGTACGATCGAGTGATTCCGGCGGAATTGATGGTCTGGTATGGTACTCCTATTTCCAATATGGGAATTAGTCTGGATCGAAACATTTTTTCAAATACTTTGGACAGTATCGGAAGCAAGCTTTTGGGATAGCAATTATTTCCGCAACTTTCCAAGCCTTTGGGAAGTAATTAAGTCTGAAAATTGCATTAAATAAATTTCGAATATATTTTATTACTAAGTCTGGATCCTCTTTCAGCAGTCGTCCATTAATTTTATCATACCCTGGAGCTTTTTTGGCTTCACTTGATTTTTTATGCAGTCTCGTATTTCGTTAATGGAAGCGCTCTTTATGGGTAGATATTCTAAGCCTCTAAGTGGTCTGGCTTGTATACCTCCTGAGTTGGAGGTAGACCCAGTGAATACATTTTCATAGTAGTCAGCTAAATTTTTGGCTTTTTCAAGGTTTGTTCTGGCCCACGAGCCATCGTTATTTTTTAATGGACGTTGGTGCTCTGCCTTATTTAGCAATTTCTTAGTATCTTTCCATAGAGAATAGTCTGTACTGCATGTTGGAGTCAAGTTTTGTAGAAGGTGTTAATTTGGTAATTTTTAATATTTTTAAGATGTTCTTTTAAGGTTTTCGTTGCTCTGTTAAAATTTTTTTTTTGCTGCCGGTGATCTATTTAGTTGCCAGTTTTTCCTTAGATTTCGTTTTTCTTTTATAAGACGTCGAATTGTAGGTGATACTACATTTTTGCTGGATATCGTCTGACAAAGTGGGGTCGACTGATGATATATAAACAATTATTTCAGCAAATGTCAAGTATGATGAATGTAGATATAATGCTGTTGTCAAGGTTAGACTCAAACACTGGACACTAAAATACGTATCGTAGCCTGGAATGCAAACGGTCTGAAAAACCATGTGAACGAGCTTCAAAAATTTTTACAAGAAAGTGAGGTGGACATAGCTCTCATCTCGGAAACACATTTTACAAAGAAGAGCTACGTTAGAATCCATGGATACAAAGTTTACGCTACTAACCACCCGGACGGCACAGGAAATGGGGCTACTGCTATTTTAATCAGGAACAATATGAGGCACAATCTGTTAGAAAACTACCAACTTGATCATATTCAGGCAGTATACAGTATACAAATAAACGATCAATTTGGCCCTTTTACTATATCTGCTGTATATAGTCCACCTAAACATAACATATTACAAACTCAATATCTTGACTTTATAAAAACTTTAGGTCATCGATTCGTTGCCACTGGTGATTTTGACGCTAAACGCATTTGGGGTTCCAGATTCTCGCACTTAAACACTGGAGAGCCAACATATTGGCCTACAGATACGAATAAAAGTCCGGACCTGGTGGACCTTTGCATTTTAAAAAACTTTGACATAAACAAATTTAATATAACGTCTAGACTGGAGCTTTCGTCAGATCACTCGCCAGTACAAATATATTATAAATCTAACCTAAAAATACTAAATGTTAACCACAATCTTGATAATAAACAAATTCACTGGGACACTTACAGAGAATACATAAGCCACTCTCTCTGTATAAACATTCCTTATATAATATATCTTAACGACATATTAGAAAAAGCTGTTCATCAGTCGACCCCACTTTGTCAGACGATATCCAGCAAAAATGTAGTATCACCTACAATTCGAAATCTAAGGAAAAACTGGCAACTAACAAGATCACCGGCAGCAAAAACAAATTTTAACAGAGCAACGAAAACCTTTAAAGAACATCTTAAAAATATTAAAAATTACCAAATTAACACCTTCTACAAAACTTGACTCCAACATGCAGTAAGGACTATTCTCTATGGAAAGATACTAAGAAATTGCTAAATAAGGCAGAGCACCAACCTCCATTAAAAAATAACGATGGCTCGTGGGCCAGAACAAACCTTGAAAAAGCCAAAAATTTAGCTGACTACTATGAAAATGTATTCACTGGGTCTACCTCCAACTCAGGAGGTATACAAGCCAGTCCACTTAGAGGCTTACAATATCTACCCATAAAGAGCGCTTCCATTAACGAAATACGAGACTGCATAAAAAATTAAGTGAAGCCAAAAAAGCTCCAGGGTATGATAAAATTAATGGACGACTGCTGAAAGAGGATCCAAATTTATTTAATGCAATTTTCAGACTTAATTACTTCCCAAAGGCTTGGAAAGTTGCGGAAATAATTGCTATCCCAAAAGCTTGCTTCCGATACTGTCCAAAGTATTTGAAAAAATGTTTCGATCCAGACTAATTCCCATATTGGAAATAGGAGTACCATACCAGACCATCAATTCCGCCGGAATCACTCGATCGTACAACAAGTCCATAGACTTACAAATAAAATCCTAAACGACATCGACGACAAGAAGTTCTGCATAGTAGTGTTCCTAGACGTAGAAAAGGCATTCGATAAGGTCTGGCGTGAAGGCCTAATTTTAAAGCTCTTCAAGTGGTTTCCAGAAAATATAGCTCAAATTCTTACAAGGTATATCAAATGCAGAGTATTCTTTGTGAGGTACAAAGACGAATATTCCACTCTCAGGCAAATAAATACAGGCGTACCTCAAGGAAGCGTGCTAGGTCCGCTTTTATACACCATTTTCACAGCAGATATGCCGACCCCATCTGAAAACTCTTCAATGCTAGCAACTTGATGCTGATGATACAGTCTAGTTAAGTGCTGACTACAATATTAACAATGCAGTAGCCACATTGCAAAGAAATTTAAACTCTACGTTAGATTGGTTTAATAAATGGAAAATTAAAATAAACAACACTAAAACGGTACAAGTGATACACACTACCAAAACCAAATATATAATTTTTTTTGAGAAGGATATAGCTGACGAACAGGCCTGGTCTCAACATTATATATAAATTTCTGTCGCGACGAATTTTGGACACCCACTGATCTAACCCCAGTCTGTGACGTCGTTACAGTATGTAAGTAGCATGCAGCAGTTACGAGCTGAGTGTCATGACGCCGAGAGACTTTAGCTAACTTCGGCCAAACGATCTGTACCTTAATCGTATGCGATGGATAATCGGATAGATCGTCCTAAATAAACAGATGAGTGCAAGGGGGTATGAATGATAAGCTATTCTCCGCAGCGAAGCGTATTTTGCTATCCATGTGGCCGAACTGGAGTAGTGTTGCCGAAGTGTCCGAATTGCCGGCCGGGAAACGCACAGAGGGCCATGTTCCGCCGAGGGGAGACAAGCTTAGAACCAATCGGCAAGTAACACAGTCCGATGTGGTCGGAAGTAATACACCCGAAGAAAATTTTGATGTAGCTAGAAAAGTAAAGAAATTTAGTGTAATGAGAATTTTAGATTAATAAATGATTTACCTCTAGAAATACGTACCAAACCAATGCAGTCATATGAAGAAAGGGTAATGGCATACAAGACGGCTCGTGCGCTTATATTCGGTGTAGCAACAAAACCAAGAAAAGGGGTGGTGCGAGCTACAAATGGCTATAAAAGGCGACAAGCACTCAGAAAATTAATTACACTCACTGTATCAGCAATTACGAGAGATGATGATAGGCCTTATGCTTAGGTAATCATGGGCGGAGTGAAATTGAAAGGGTTGCTAGATACAGGTGCGTCAGTGAGCGTGTTAGGCCACGGGTGTATGGAAACAGTAAAAGAGTGGAATATGCAAGTTTTTCCATTTTACTCTTGCGTAAAAACGGCGGGAAGGGGGGGGGGGGCGTTGTCGCTTCACACTCAGTCATATGTAACACATTATTACCAGTTAGCAATAAGGACAAAACCAGTGACCTAGCTTTGTTTTTATGCCCATCACTAGAACTAAAGTTGTGTTTAGGATTCGATTTTTGGCGTAGCTTTGAGTTGGCACCCGAAAAAGTGGGAAAACAATGCGATTATGTTGAAGTGAAGCATCATAACCGCATATACGCCTCAGCCACAACAGCAGCTTGAGGAGGTAAAAGGATGTTTTTGACATTTGAAAGTCACGGCGTAGGAAAAATTAATTTGGATGAACAGAGCATCGAGGTAGTGATTGGTTCCGTCCGTGCTGAAGCTTGGGGTCATTGAAGAAAGCGTAAATCCATGTAATAATCGAGTGATGCTGGTGCGTAAACCTGGAAAAAATAGACTACGTTTAGATGCGCGTAAATTGAATAGTGTTACAATTAAAGATGCTTACCCGCTGCAAAACATAGAGTCGGTACTAAGCCGGGTGGACGAGACTATTTATATTAGCAGTGTAGACCTTAAACACGCCTTTTGGCGTGTAAAAAAAGTAAAAAAAATACACAGCGTTTACGATACCTGGACGCCCACTGTACCAATTCTGCGTAATGCCTGGGGTTTGCGTTAGGCTTTGGTACGTATGCCAAAATTTCATACAGAATTTCACATCTTTAGCAGCTCCGTTAACAGATTGTTTGAAAACAAAATTCGAATTAAGAAAAGAAGAGAAATTAAAGATTGCACTTACGTCGGCGCCTGTATTAATCCATCCAGATTTTAAGAAACATTTTTATGTGCAGTGCGATGGGAGCCATGTCGCTATCGGTGCTGTGTTGTTTCAACAGATATCGTCACTTTATTGATTAATGCCTTTTGCAGTGATATCGGACCATGTCAGTCTTCAGTGGGTAATTAATATGAAAGAGTTAAGTGGTCGACTAGCTCGGTGGTCATTAAAGTTGCAAGCATATGACTTTAAGAAAGGTTAGCGAGAATATAGTGGCCGATATGCTGGCTCGTTTCGTCGAAACACTATAACTCGTAGAACTGGTTGGTTTTCGAGACTATTGAGTTTGAGTCAGATGAGTATTTGGAAAGAATCAAGATCGTAGATGGGAATAGCGAAAAGTTTCAGGACTTGAGAGTTCAAAACGTGCCACTTTTTAAAAGTGATAATTTTGCTAACAACGATGTAGGAAAATTGTGGATCCCAGAATCACTAACAGGCGAATTTATTAGAAGAGCACATGTAGAAAATATAGCGATGCATGGAGGCATTGGTAAAACTCTGGCGTGGTTCAGACAGGTTCAGACATTCATTCAGAGTTGTATTACCTGTACGGAATGCAAGCCCAATAATAAGGTAGCGAGACCAAAAATGGGTGAAGAAGTGGTTACGTGCCGACCTTTGCAGAAACTGTATTTGGACTTTTTAGGAAAGTAGGTCCAAAAAGGGTAATACCTATATATTTATTGCACTGGATCATTTCACCAAATTTGTTTGGCTCAAAGCCATGAAGGAAGCGTGTGCTCGAAATGTAGTGCATTTTTTAAAAACTGAGATTTTTAGTCAATTCGGTGTCCTAATTCACCGAGCTAATTCACACAGACTACGGAAGACAATTTGTTGGTAAAGAATTTAAATCCTTTTTAGAAATGCATCATGTGGATCACATTCGAACCACAAACTACGCCCCACAATCTAACGCATCAAAACGAGTCAACCAATCGATTCTGGCGGCTATAAGGACGTAAGTAGGTGATGACCATCAGCGCTGGGATGTTCAAATTGAGCAGATACAGGCAATGTTGAGTAATTCTTTACATTCCTCGATGAAAACTACACCGTATTTTTTATTCACTAGTGCTTTAGACTATAAGCTAGCTAGAAAACTGGATGCATTAGGGGAGACAGAGGTGAGAAATCTGGATAGAAGTGAGTTGATACAACTAGCCCGAATAAACAGAATCTGCATGAACCAAACGATGATATAAAGGACTATGCACTCAAAATGGTAAAGTTTGGTGTTAACTGTGCCCCATAATTGGCAATTATTAATAGAAGAAACGTATGCTGACGACATTCTCTTCGGTGGTCATGACTTACAAACCGCCCAAAAATCTCAAAAACAGTTGATAGACTCACTAAAATCAATGGATTCCCCCTAAAAAAGATTTGCGCAAATAATCCCGCGCTTCTAAGTACAATCCCTCAAGAAGATTTGCTCAACGCAGACTTCTTAAAATTCGATGATACAAGTTCAAAGAAAACTCTCGGTATTCACTGGAACGCATTATTTTGATTTCGGTTATATAGTAAACGCTCCACAAGTGACCACTTCGATAACCAAACGGCAAGTTCTCTCCGCAGTCGCTGCTTTGTTAGACCCGGCCAGAAGGCTTACGCCAATAATAGTCTAGGCCAAAATGTTAATCCAACATCTTTGGCTAGAGGGCGCAAGTTGGGACGAAAATATTAAGCCTATATCCCTAATTAAATAGAACCAATTCGTCGAACAGCTCCCAAATATCTCCAAAGTTCAAATCCCAAGATGGATAGGTTTCACTCCAAAGCATAAAGTGCAAATACATGAGTTATGCGACGCTTCAGAGAAGGCATACTGCGCCACAAAATGGTCGCATGTACCAACAGAAGATAACTCGGCAGATCGAGGCACACGAGAATGCAACGTACTCGATCTGGCATCCTCTAATATTTGGTGGAATGGGCCGAATGGCTCTCGAAGTCAGAAGAACACTGACCTAATAGCTCACCAACCCTCACTAAAGCCGCCGATGCAAAAAGTATTCCTGTGCTCGCAACTCAAGTCGACCAAGAGTCTATCATAACCCTGTTCTCGTCGTATGGGAAAGCCCTAAAGGTTATGAGTTACGTGTTGCGATTCCTCTACAATGCAATGCCACAAAATGCTGAAAAATGCAAATGAACTTTCTCATATTTCGAGATCCACAAAAATCTTGCAAATATCTCAAAAAATTCACTACCCCCTTGAACTCTCCTGCCTTTCACAAAAGATTCCCATCTCTAAAAAGAGCTCACTAGCGCCTCTTAATCCAATGTTAGATTCAGAAGGTCTCCTGCGTCTAAACGGTCGATTGGTAAACTCATCCCTTAAATACAATGAAAAATATCCAATCATCGTTGCAAACGCATCTCATTTATGCAAATTAATACTCAATTTCATTCATGAGATCTCCCTACAAAGCGAACATAAACTAATGTTACGCTTGGCTCGCCAGAAGTTCTTCATACCCACATTTTGTTTTCTTGTTTAAATCAATTCTCTCATTTTTAATTGTAAACAATGCACCATTTACAAACACAAAACGCATGAGCAAATTATGGCTGCACTCCCCAAGGAACGAGTTACTTTAACTCTTCCTTTCTCTCAAACAGGCGTTGATTTCGCAGGCCCTTTCAAATCAAATCATCCCCACTCCTGAAAAGCGCCAGTCTCAAAGGCTACGTTGTGGTGTTTGTGTGTTTCGCGACTAAAGCTATACACTTAGAGGCAGTTTCCGAATTAACGTCAAGCGCCTTTATAGCAGCATTCGCAAGGTTCGTTGGACATAGAGGGTTCCCCAATCAAATCATCTCTGAAAATGGACGCAACTTTATAAGCGCCGATCGACTTGATCAAAAGGATATGATAGCCTTTTTGAAAACTGTCCCAGATGACGTCGCTACCAAATACTACACTCAAGGATTCCAATGGAAATTTGTTCCAACACAAGCTCCACATATGGACGGTCTATGGGAATCCTCAATAAAAAGTTTCAAGTCCCATTTCAAAAAAGTCAAAACGACCCATAAATTGAAGCAGTTCTCAATCCAAGACCAATCTCGCCGTTGAGCGATAACCCGACTGAACTGCTACCGCTCACGCCAGGTCACTTCCTGCGGGTCGCCCCACTCCTAGCTATACCCGAGCCATATCAAGACATCATTTATTTCTGTTGTCAACCGATGCACAATGGTCCCAAATTCTGTTATTTTGGCATAAATTCAAAAAGTGGTGCCAGATACTTCAATTTTGGTGTAGTTGGTTGTTATAAGAAATATAAGAGCTGATATAAGTTTTAAGCTGATCTGACAACGCCCACTCCTGCCGTCCACACAAAACAGGTTTAGAATCATTTTTATAGCATTATTAATGTAAATCTAAGTTTACTATTATTATTATACGAAAAAAAAAACAAGTGAGACAGGCGATCTTATAAAATTTATTCCTCGCTTCTGACGCATTTCACCCAAAGAACTAACCGGAACAACAGAGGCTCCAATAATACATAATTCATAACTCATTCTGACTTTTATATTGTCGACTTTGTATTCGTATGGAACTAAAGTTTGTATTTGTGTATCAAGATCCGAATTTTCAGCAATTATATGAGTAGCCGTTTCTTTGGTAAATTCTATTTTTACAGGCCTGCAGAATCGAACTAACTGTGGAGTGGCATTTACCCAAACATTTCTATTAAACATGTCTATAAGTTTAATGGGTATTAGCGACGTAACAAACAATGATTGATCACAACAATGGAATCTTAATGTTCTCTGAAGCTTTGCTTGTGAATGGTTTGCGCAGTAGACCCATTAAAGCCATAGCTTGCAATTAATTTTAGCTCCTGCAAGTCCGGATACTCTTCTAGAACATCTTTCTGACAGCTGTGTGATCTAATAAACATTGCAATGGTACTTGAGCCACCGTTTCAGTTATTTTTATTCCACTTGGCCAACATTGCGTCTTAGCCTCCAATAATTTCTTGTAGCTTGGGAATATGTTACAGCTTCGGCTTTTGGCTAGCAATCTAGTGATCATATATTGCCTTTTTGTCAATGTGTTTTCTAAAAGATATGCTAGAGTTTCATCTGGAGATATTTGAGATTTCGTGACTTCTGGTGGATCGCGAGATTTTTTAGCTGAAACAGCTGCAGCATGTATAAGAAGGTGTTTGTCAAGTCCATTACACTTTGGAACTGATGACTTTCTTTCTTTTCAATCGAGTTCCAGCCTCTTTCAGGGCCGGATCTAGAGGGGGCAACTTGGGGCACTTTCCCCGGCAGCAGTGTTATAGGGGCCACAAATCCTTGTAAAATTTGTCAAAATCCTTGGAAAATTTGAATTTGAGGCCGTTTTTGGTGCTCCTTGGTTGAACATGCCCCAGGCAGCAGTTTCGTGCAGTTTTATGGGGGCAGCAAATCCTTGAAAAATTGTTATATAAGATTAGAGAGTTTTTTTTTTGCTCCTCGATGTCTGAAATTTGAATGTGAGACCTTTTTTTTCTTTTTCCTCCTCCGTTTGGAATGTTGGAATTTGAGACCTTTCTCTTTTTTTTTATTTTTTATCCTTGATTTGGCAAATTTGTTTGAATTGGAGACCTTTTGTTTTGTTTTTTTTTTTGCTCCTCCATTTGAAAAATTTATTCAATATCACACTCGTAGATCCGGCTCTGGCCTCCTTATAGCTAAGGGGAGTACGGTCTCTTTTAGTGGGTGATGGAGTTACAGTTATTTAATTGTCCAGCACTATATCATATTCTGTGAGAGCCACTTTGCGTGGACTTCTTTAAACCGGCTTAGCAGCCGATTGCATTTCGGCAGGTATTTCTTAATATGGCCAATAATAGCTTTAACATTTTTTGTTACGTTGCCTTCGAAATGTTTGCCATTATTGCCTAAATTTTCCATTATAAAATCATTTACTGCTACATCGGATCGATTATTCTTGCTCCATATTTCGAGCAACTCTGCACGGCTAAATTCATATGTCACTGAAAATAGTCGTTTTTCAAAAACGAGCAAAAACGAACAAAACAGACTTATTAAATATGAATCTATATACATTTATAAAGAACTCATCCTTGTTAGCTGCAGCGCTTCATTCGAATGTGCGGCCGAGTTCTTTAAATTCATATTCCTGCTTATGCCGTTTTGATTCAATTCTAGAAATTAGTTTTTTTTGTAAATAAATAAAATAAACTTTCAATAAACGTAAAGGTATTAAAAAGTATTGTACTTGTTTACAATTCTTTTTAATACCTTTACGTTTATTGAAAGTTTATTTTTATATGCATGCGAGGCAGTCAAACTCATCAGAAATCATTATATTAATATTAGAGTAACTTTCTATTTCTTTTAGACAAATTTTTATACCATTCACACATAGTGTGAAATGGTATTATCAGTTTGTCTGAAAGTTTGTAACGCATTAGGGACGGATTCTAGATCCCATAAAGTATATATATTCTTGATCACCTTAACGAGACGAGTCGGTCTAGCCATGTCCGTCTGTCTGTATGTTGTTGCGCATTTTTGGGGCCCAATTTTTAAGCTATCCAGTTGACATTTTGCACATACATTTCATTTTATTGCAGTTTTATAGAGTATCAAGATTGACCCATCACGCCCACTTTTTGAGATAGCCCTCGTATTTTTTATGAAAAAATTCTTCATTTAAATAAATATTAGCTTGAAATTTGATTTGGCGGATTTTATGGACAACCGCTTCAGATACATATACAAATGGGCGTGTCCCGCCCACTTTTTGAGGTAGTCCCTTGTAAACCCACAGCTCAATTTTACGCATTTTTATGGAAAACGACATTATCAACTTGAACTTCGATATGGTGGCTTATCTTATCGCTGATCGCTTTATACACATGTAGATATGTACATATATGCATATACCGCAAACTTTTTGGGGCAGCCCCTATTAAAACCCCCCATGTTTATGTTTTTCAATACGATTTTAAATTTAGTGTGAATGGTATTAGAGCTTCGGTTCAACTGAAGTTAACGTTTCTTTCTTGTTTTTAATTTGTTTGTGTATGGAATTGCCATATGGATAGTTGCACGCTTACTTCCTTCAAGCTTTTTTGAAATGTTTTTAAATTCTTCACAAATTTGAATAACTGAATTCAGGTGATTTACTTTTATGACCTTTAAAATATTTGTCACGTCGACCAAATTTGCTTCTATTTATTTTAATAAATAAAAAACTGTATTCCATCGAGTGGGGCAGAAACTTTTTAAAGAAAGCTCTAAAGTGGAGTTTGAGCCTGATTTTTTTAAATACTTAACCAGTTTACTGTATTTGGCCACCTTTTCAGTCAATTCTGGGTCTGTCTTCGCTGGTTTTTCAATTATGTTGTGTAGTAAATGGTTGACACAGTAAATTTTTTTATTATCTCGAAATGCTGCAATCATATTACAGCCTCTGTCTGTTACAACGACAGGCTTGTTTCTTCAAGGTTGCATCCAAAGTGTTCTAATATTTCCGTCATCTTCATACGAACATTTAAGCCTAAAAAAAAATTACAAATAATAGTATGAATTAAAATATATTACGTGGTCTATTGTTTTATTTACCCGTGCAGGCAACTCCTTCCATTGATATAATGGCCAAAAGATGATTGAAAGTTTATTTAGCCCGGAATCTTCAATCACTTTAAATGGCCGACAATTTTTAAGTACCCATTCTGTGACCAGAGTGATGCCCTCCTGCTTTGTTTCTAGATTTGCATCTGTTTGAGGGCTATTGATGAGATTGGTGTAGTTTGTTATATAGCATTTATGCTTGACTAGGTTTGATGTGCTCCCTGTCAACTTATAAATACAGTAGCACATCTTACAATTAACCATATCAAGAACTCTGCTTCGCCCTCTTTGATCGCTTAAACAATATTCTCCACTGAGAAGTTTCTCGTTTACATTTAAGTATGGAGTGCAGCAGCTGCAGAATGCTAAATTCGAACAAACCATTTATAAATTCAATGTGGCTTAAAATAGCCCCAGCAGGCACCAAAGATTTATGCACAAATTCAAGAAACACTATTAACAGAACAACAATTTTATCAAACATGACAAACAATTTGAACAAACGACGAAAATAACCATCATATTATTCGAATATAGGTAATTTGAACATACCTGATGCAGGGCGACGGAGCGTAGCCGACCCACCAGTCCTCTCCGCTGGAACGTGGGGCGACTCCTTAAATGATGACTGCTCTGGCACGCCGGGCAGTTCCTCTGAACCTCGACCTGTTGCGTTGGGTCCATGTTAAGCCTTCTGAAAGAATTTGTTTGCCGGGTTATTATTGTAATTTGGCAATAGTGCGCCGAATGCACCCACGCTCAGTTCTCAAGTCCGTCTTGATCTGGAAAGAGTTTAAGATCCCTGCCTAACCGCTATTCATTTGGAGGCGAAATCTCATCTTTGACGACAACGAAGTCATTCGTAACTAAATTCGTCTGCGGCTCTTTTAATTTTTTCCGTTTATGTAGTTCCGCCAAAAGAGCTTTTACTTTCTGCCAACGATTCACAATTCACCTTAGGCTCTACTCTTGATAGAAGTGGGCAACCCATCATTGAATGACCAGGTGTTAAAGCGGTCAAAGTATCCGGACTATCAGTCATAGGACACAGAGGGCGTGAATTTAAACATGCTTCAATTCATGCCAACAGCGTTGCAAACTCTTCAACTGAATATTTCATCTGTCCAGCAATTTTGCGCAAATGATCTTTAATCACAGCTTCCCACAACCCGCCTATATGAGGAGCAGTAGCAGTAGGTAAAATGTCAGGAAATTTGATCAAAGCCTTGAGTTGATTCATAGGTTCCTTTCACAGTCTTAAGTACTTCGCAAAACTCTTTCTGTAGTACTCGAGCTGCTCCCACAATATTTAACCCATTGTCAGAATGGACTTCAGCTGGACACCTTCTACAGGAAACAAACCGCACGAATATTACCAAGAATGCATTCGTCGAGAGGTCAACTACAGGCTCTAGATGTATATCTTTTGTTGTCAAACACACAAGCATAGCCTTTACTGATTTTACATATTCTCCTCACGTAACTAATATCGAAGGGGCCCGTAAAATCTACTTCAGTGACTGTGAATGGCAAACCTTGCATCAATTTCTTCTCCAGTTTATGAGATTTTGGAGCTGAACAATCCCAAAATTCAGACCGAACTAGTCGCAACCTGAGAGCATTTCCACCATTACACGATATCATATCAATAAAAACGACCAATAAAAGAGGCAGTCTACTCTTATATGGCAAATTATTGGATATCTCTCCTTAAATGGCAACTTAGGAGCACAAACTAACCTGCCATAACAACGCAGTATATCATCTGAATCCATTAAAGGATTAAGTGTTTTGATGGAGCTTTTGGCCACAACAGAAGACCACTTCAACCAGCGAAGGAAGCCATTGAGATGTAAAATTCTTCAAGCAGGTTGGACCGTGCCACCAAAGATTCTATTGCGATAATTCTTGAGGACAAACACCCCACCCCCCGATCAGCAGGGTTTACTTTAGACTCCACATGATCCCATCGGAATCCATTTTATCAGAATCTTTGCACCCTCCAATACTTACGTTATTTAACCAGCTAGGTCAAATAATTTACCAATTGTGGACAAAACTTTTCGGTTCGTAAGCGGAAGATTTAGCTGCAGTGGTTTTGCAACAAAGTAAAATCCATTACTCATAGCATGCCAACGGATGCCCAACATATTTATATCCGCATCCGCATATCCTCTCAAAAGACGAATGCAGAAGATTCACAAATATCTGCCGATACATCTTTTTAATGCCCGCATTAAAGTCATAACTAAAAAACCTCCATTTCAAAATTAACACATTCATATCAGCTTGCAAGACTGGACCTGTGTGAAGGATATCGTTCAAACTTATCCCAGTAGATGTAGAGCACTCGATATGCTGTTAGATTTCACGACAGCATGATGTGGTACATAATAATCTTTGGTTAAGTCAACAACCGATGGTTCTAAAACCTGACCCATGTGTCCTAATTGCAAATAGTCATCTAACACTGCCTTATATTGGTCGGTTAACCCTCGCGTGAATAATGACCTCTCGATTCTCTGTACTAGTATATGGGCCAACGCTACATGTCGGACTGCCCGAAGCTGCTCCCCAGAAAGTCAGTGTTTTTAAAAGGTAGGTCAACCACATATCGTCCATCTTCATTCCCCTTCGTCGTTCTTTGAAAGAGATCTTCACAGACCTTCTTCCCTTCTCTGTTAACGGCCTGTCGCCAAACACCTCCTCACGTTCCCAAAACATAAGCATATGCTTCTCTAGGTCTACACAAAATAAAAAAAATAAACCTTTCGAGAGGGAACTAGGGATGTTTCACATCGTAGCGGAGCAGTGATAACCCAACCGAAAAAGTCTTTTAAGACATTAGAGAACCTAACACATTTTTTTCAGTCTTTCTCTGTGTTTGTCTGCCAAATACATTTGAGGTGCACTTACTTACTTACTTAGGTAGCTCTACAACCGTCTATCGGTCAAGGCCGCACGTAGGAAAGCACACCATTCGGTGTAGTTTAGTGCGCGCTGGCGCAAGTCGCTGGCAATCCGGAGCTTCTTCAGGTCGCCATCTTAAGCTCGGACATCCTCTCTGACGCCGTCCACCAATCAAGTTCAGGTTTCCGCCGTGAACTTTTAGTGCTGGAGCTTCGGGGTTCATCCGGTTGAGGTGACAAGCCCAGTACAGCCGCTGGAATTTAATGCGCTGGACTATACCAACCTTATCATACAGCTCATACAGCTCATGGTTCATACGGGTGCTAAACTCGACGTCAACTCTAAGGGGACAAAAAATTCTACGAAGAATCTTTCTCTCGAACACTCCTAAAGACGCTGTATCCGTTGATGTCAGTGTCCATGCTTCTGCGCCATGCAGCAGGACCGGGATTATCAGTGCTCATAGATTTTTATCTTCGTAGTTCGAGAGAGGGTTCGACTTCTAATTTGCTTGCTGAGCCCAAAGTAGCAGCGATTAGCAAGCGTGATTCTTCGTCTGATCTCTCGGCTAACATTGTTGTCGCTGGTAATTCCTGTTCCCAGATAGGCGAAGTTTTCTACAACATTGATGCTGAAATTCTCCATACTCACAGACTGAGTTCGCGCAGATAGCGGGGTCTCCTTTCTTGAAGATAGGACTAAGAACACTGAGATTCCAATCGTTGGGCATGCATTCATCGGACCATATTTTGCATAAGAGTTGGTCCACACGCCTTACCAACTCTTCGCCACCGGTCTTGAATAACTCAGCTGGCAACTCGTCGGAGCATGCTGCTTTCTTAGTCTTCAGCTTTTTAAATACTGAGTCGACCTCTTTATAATTCGGTTGCTCTACAAGAGAGCCATCATCGATTGGTGGTTATATGTACGCCCCCAATTAGATTAGAGAAGTGACTTCTCCATAGTCTCAGTGATTCCTGTGCATCTGTAACCAGACTTCCATTATTGTCCTTGCAGAATGAAACTACGGGCTTGAAACCTTCGGTCAGACTCTTGACCTTTTGATAAAACTCTCGAGATTCATTTCTTTGACATCACACCTCAACATCCTCCTTTTTTTGCGTCTGAAAAGGCATTTCTCCTCTCTCCGTTTTTTACGAGATCGCTCTCTAACAGCTCGCTTCTTGCTCTGCAGTAGCTTGGCGACACTCCACGTCATAATAAGGGTTCTTCATAGGTCTGGTGTACCCAATGACCTCCTTGGCTGTCATGTTCATGGAGTGGGAGATATGGCTCCACTGCTCACATATAACTTCAGAAGCCGGAGTGGACTCCCGGAACAGTTGGGAGAGAGAGTCGTAGAGACGTTCGAGACACTCGTAAAATTCATTTTTGGCCGCATCGTCTGCGACTTCCGTCGGGGCGTGTGCACAAATCAGGCTAATGTTGAAGTACTTAGCCTTTATACGTATCCCGGCCAGGAGCTCGTCCACAGGTATGAAACTGGTGACAAGACGTCGTAGTTTCCTACTAACCACGAAACCGCATCCAAATTCGTGCTTCTTCGCATGGAAACTACAATAGATGTCACAGGATGCCTTTTTTGAGCAGCCCTGTCCTATCCATCTCATTTCCTGTATTGCGTGATGTCAGCCTTAAATTTGTCGAGAACATCAACCAGCTGGATATCTGCACCAGCCCTGTGGAGGGACAGGACATTCCAGGTGCATATCCGTAAATCATGGGATTTTATCCGAGGCTTCCTTTGTGTCTTCACTGGTACGGTTTTTTTTTGCGGTGGCTGGAACCAAACCCAGCGCACCAACACCTAATTAAAGGGAGTGGTTGCCCTCTCACAATTTGTTCACCACGGAAATTCCGTGGACTACCCAGGGGATACGTGTCCTAGCGGACGTTTGTGAGCTGCTTGAGCCGTTTGCAAAAGAATCGTAATTTGACCGCTCCCAAGAGAAACGACCAAAGAACTTTCCACTTCTGCAAACGATCCCATCCCCATACAAGAGCCAAATTCTAAAATCGGACGAACACGAGAAGTATATAGAAGCTTAGTGGTATAAGGGTCATTAAATTCCTTAGACCAACGCTTAACAAAGCCAAAGACACCTTTTGCTTACGACTGAACAAATGTGATTATTATAAATAAGTTTAGGTTCCATAAGGATACTGTCGAAGACTAGATTAATAACTATGATAATTGTATTTAGGTGAAATTGAATAATTTTTGTTTAATTGAAGTGTTTAATGAATTGTACCATAATTTAAATGAATTGTATTATGACTTGTATATAGCCCTAAGTGGCAACTTTATAGTTCATTCGCCGGAAACGGGAATTACCGAGTTGGCGTTGGATTTGGCGCCAACTGATGTTTGGGTTGAAGTCGAGCATTCGAGGGATTTCGCGCCTACTGATGTTTTTTGAGATCGAACATTCAACAGCGAATAGGAATAGCACTCAGCTTAGCAATACCTCTATAATTCGATGCATCAGACTTGCTACCCTTTTTATGTAAAGGGACAATAAAAGATTCTTTCGAAAGAGGTTGAAAATCTTTGTGGATAGGTTGAAAATAATTGATAAAGGAAATGGAGCTAGAACAATGTTTTAGACTGCAACTGGGAATATTATCCGGGCCAGGTAGGAAAGAGAATTTAATTGATAAAAGACATGTGCACACACTATCTCTGAAGTGATATACACTTGTAAAGTACTTGTCAACGTTATTCGAATTCCAAAGAACTTAACCCTTAACTATCGCTGAGTTTGTAGGACTGCAGCCTTATCTTAAACTATTTATAAACTATCGCTGAGTTTGTAGGACTGCAGCGTTATCTTAAACTATGTGTAATAAAGTAAACTTAAATGTGTAGCAGATGGCGATCCTAAATAAATGTGTAGCAGATGGCGATCATGAATAAACATACACAAGTACACATAGCCAGTGTTTGTTCCCACGCATAGAGCTACTTATCATTTGTCCACGGTTGGTCTTATCATTGGGACGTCTCATGTTCACGCTGGAACATTCTGTGGGGGCCAGAAAATGTGACAGCCAATAGTTGTTGCCTCTGAGCTCTCTTCTTCCTTAGATAAAGGATTGTGATTATCTCCAAAGCTAGTGATATATGTCCATTCATTGTATGAAACACCAGATCCTCAATATGAACCCTTTTGCTCATTAAATTCTTCACACTTTGCTGTAGCTGCTGTAATTCGATTGAATTATTGACTACGACGTAGATGAATTGGCGTCGGAATCCACGAGTCATTTAGGTCTAATACCCTTAAAAATTGTACGGAAAACCTTGCAGCATCTGTCGATATAACTTCGTGCGGTGTAATGATAGTGATTTTAGCTGCCTTGACTGAGCATCCAGCAGGTACATCTATTATGCCCTGGCTAGGCAACACAACCACTTCCTGATAGTTTCCACATGTTATGTGAGCTGACGTGAAGTTTGAAGACCTGATTTCTTAACAAGTATAAAGATGTTATACAAATGGAAATCGTTAAGTTCATTAATATTATGTATTATTTTACTATTATGTTCTACATGCTTTGTATGTATATTTTCAATTCTGTCCTGTGCAGTATGAGTGCGAATATACCTGCTTGACGGCTGATTTCGATTGACTGCTAGACAGTTGACGCTAACCGGTGGTGTTTGAGTTCTGATATTGGTTGGTGTATCATATTATGCGCATGTCCTGCAGCGGTCATGGGTAAATACACGCGCAAATTGTTGAGCCGAGGTAGTCTTGTAGTAGTCTTGTTCAGTGCCACATGACTCTTGCCATACATCGAAGATGTTGCATCCGCGCCAGCAAATTCCTGTGGCTGATTCGTAACGATTTGTGGCTTATTTTATTTGATTAACACTCGAAGCGTATCCACCTTTAGTGTAGTCCTGCGAAGCCTGTGACAGTGTATCATAGCTAGCCGTACCGTAGCCTGTGATATCTGACGGCGCTAGAATTATTGACCAGCCAGACGCAGAACCTTCGCGACAGGTCATCTGCTGCGAGTATGAAACAGAGCCCAGGTGCGCCACGGGTTGATCAAACCGGTCTGGCCGTGACGTTCGCCACCATAGATAATCATGCATACGGAACGTTTGTTGTCACCCTTCCGCCGCCACCAGCGCTGCAAGCGCCGCCTTCGGTGCTAACACTATTGCCGCCAGTGCCTGGAAAGGCGCTAACATGATTCACGCGGGCTACATTGTTATTGTCAGTACGCAGAAACGCTCCAACAGTCATCGTGGCATGTGCAACAGTGCCCATTGTTGTCGCGGCCTAGCGCCCAAACTGGCATTTTCGCCTGAAGTGTACCGACTGCGTTAACGGCTCCTGCCACCACTGGCTACCAAGCCGCCGCCTGAGCCGAGTGCTACGGTTGCACCACTTTGGCTGCCACTGCCTCCTGACCGGAATGTTCTGTGATGAGTTGACACCAGCACCAGCAACAGAATTTGATACGTTCTGAGCACCAGAGCCTACCTGTTGCTGTTTCTGCTGATACAAATTTACGGGACTCTGTTGATAAGAACCGTACGATTGCGTCTGATAGCTGTTCGACACCGAAGACTGCACAGTCGCATAGGCTGGTTGGTAGGCACTGTTTGACTTGTTTGCAGCCCTTGTTTGTTGTTTTTTTGTTTTTCTTTCCTCTTTAAGTATGTAGCGTTTTTTGTATTTATGCGTGATGATTTGCCTGTTGGTAAAGTGAAAAATGTTTCCGGACACGATCCAACCAAGTTTTGTTTTTTGGCCCAGCATTCCATCAACTGTTTTCACCCTTCCCATCATTATTCTGGGTAAGACGTCAACTCTAAATATGACATCTATCCTGCTGGGTTTGTTAAATTCTGGATCAGCTAGATCGCACTAGAGCCTCAAAGGCTGCTTTAAAAGTGCTCTCCAATCTTGGCCTTCTGAAAAGATGCTTTGAACCTCAACTGTGTTTTTCAATCTTTGTAGGTTCAAAATCTGAGCTGCTTCCTCCGAAATCAGAGTTTTCTGAGAACCACCATCAATCATAGCTCTCAGCTGTATATAGTCTCCTTCATAATTCATGGCTTTAATGACAGCTGTGGCCAAAAGCGTGTCTTTCACTGAATTTTTCTTAATGGAGTTGCTAGAGACACTTTCCTTTTTCTATCTTCGTGCAGCAGATTGTTGTGGCCTTTATTGCAGCGATTGCATTTCCAATTGTTTATGCAATCTTTTACAATATGCTGCCCAAAACACCGATAGCATAAAGCCTTTTTGCTAACGAAATCTCTTGACCGTGACACTGATTCGCTTCTAAACTTTAGGCATTTGCTAATTTCATGCCCCTCCTTGGAGCAAAATATGCATTTTTTGCATTGTACTTTTGTAATTGCTGGTTGGTCGATGTTCCTTTGCATCGAATTTATTGAATTGTGTTGTTGCTCAATAAATTCCAGTACGTCTTTTAACGTTTGGATCATTCTTGCCTTTTTCACATGCTGTTCATAGAGTTTTAAAGCATTTGGTGAAAATCTACGCAGCAGTATTTCAGCAAATATTACATCTGATTCATGGCCAATCTTGGCTTTTTCGCGAATGATGTAAATCTTCTCCGTGGCTGTATCTAAGAACTTGCGTAGACATTTTTCGCAATCGGGCTTCAAGTAATCCAACTCTATCAATTGGTTGAAGTGATCCGAAAATATTGTGCGACTATGTTACGTGCTCAAATTTGATGCATGTTAGTTTTTAAAAAAGTCAATAGACATTTTAAAGTACTAACGGAAAATTTCGAAATAATGCCAACAGAATTTCGAACACTAAGCATTTAGAAAGAGCTTTCGCTACAAAAACAAATCAATTGAGAGCAAAGCTTTCTGATCTCTGTCTTGCGATACGATTTAGGCGCAAGGTCAAAAATGCATTCGGGTCAGCTGCAAATGATGAGCGCCGGGTATTTACCAAGCAAACTACAAAATGCTTTGGTATTTTGTATGCTTAAACGGGAATTAACGATCGAGCCGATCAGCTAAATACAATTTATGCTTATAAAAAAAATCAAAAATATATAAAGCAAAATATGTAAATATATATATATATATATATATATATATATATATATATATATATATATATATATATATATATATATATATATATATATATATATATATATATATATATATATATATATATATATATATATATATATATATATATATATATATATATATATATATATATATATATATATATATATATATTTACATATTTTGCTTTATATATTTTTGATTTTTTTTATAAGCATAAATTGTATTTAGCTGATCGGCTCGATCGTTAATTCCCGTTTAAGCATACAAAATACCAAAGCATTTTGTAGTTTGCTTGGTAAATACCCGGCGCTCATCATTTGCAGCTGACCCGAATGCATTTTTGACCTTGCGCCTAAATCGTATCGCAAGACAGAGATCAGAAAGCTTTGCTCTCAATTGATTTGTTTTTGTAGCGAAAGCTCTTTCTAAATGCTTAGTGTTCGAAATTCTGTTGGCATTATTTCGAAATTTTCCGTTAGTACTTTAAAATGTCTATTGACTTTTTTAAAAACTAACATGCATCAAATTTGAGCACGTAACATAGTCGCACAATATTTTCGGATCACTTCAACCAATTGATAGAGTTGGATTACTTGAAGCCCGATTGCGAAAAATGTCTACGCAAGTTCTTAGATACAGCCACGGAGAAGATTTACATCATTCGCGAAAAAGCCAAGATTGGCCATGAATCAGATGTAATATTTGCTGAAATACTGCTGCGTAGATTTTCACCAAATGCTTTAAAACTCTATGAACAGCATGTGAAAAAGGCAAGAATGATCCAAACGTTAAAAGACGTACTGGAATTTATTGAGCAACAACACAATTCAATAAATTCGATGCAAAGGAACATCGACCAACCAGCAATTACAAAAGTACAATGCAAAAAATGCATATTTTGCTCCAAGGAGGGGCATGAAATTAGCAAATGCCTAAAGTTTAGAAGCGAATCAGTGTCACGGTCAAGAGATTTCGTTAGCAAAAAGGCTTTATGCTATCGGTGTTTTGGGCAGCATATTGTAAAAGATTGCATAAACAATTGGAAATGCAATCGCTGCAATAAAGGCCACAACAATCTGCTGCACGAAGATAGAAAAAGGAAAGTGTCTCTAGCAACTCCATTAAGAAAAATTCAGTGAAAGACACGCTTTTGGCCACAGCTGTCATTAAAGCCATGAATTATGAAGGAGACTATATACAGCTGAGAGCTATGATTGATGGTGGTTCTCAGAAAACTCTGATTTCGGAGGAAGCAGCTCAGATTTTGAACCTACAAAGATTGAAAAACACAGTTGAGGTTCAAAGCATCTTTTCAGAAGGCCAAGATTGGAGAGCACTTTTAAAGCAGCCTTTGAGGCTCTAGTGCGATCTAGCTGATCCAGAATTTAACAAACCCAGCAGGATAGATGTCATATTTAGAGTTGACGTCTTACCCAGAATAATGATGGGAAGGGTGAAAACAGTTGATGGAATGCTGGGCCAAAAAACAAAACTTGGTTGGATCGTGTCCGGAAACATTTTTCACTTTACCAACAGGCAAATCATCACGCATAAATACAAAAAACGCTACATACTTAAAGAGGAAAGAAAAACAAAAAAACAACAAACAAGGGCTGCAAACAAGTCAAACAGTGCCTACCAACCAGCCTATGCGACTGTGCAGTCTTCGGTGTCGAACAGCTATCAGACGCAATCGTACGGTTCTTATCAACAGAGTCCCGTAAATTTGTATCAGCAGAAACAGCAACAGGTAGGCTCTGGTGCTCAGAACGTATCAAATTCTGTTGCTGGTGCTGGTGTCAACTTATCACAGAACATTCCGGTCAGAGGCAGTGGCAGCCAAAGTGGTACAACCGAAAATTCGACTAGTGGTGTTGGTAGCAGTGGTGGCAGAGCCGTTAACGCAGCCGGTGCATTATCTTACTCAGGTGCAAATGCCGTTAATACTAACCGCAACAACAATTAGAATGTAAACAGCTCGAGCAGTTTGAGCGTTTCTGGTAGCAATAACAATGTAGTAAGCGTGAATCAAGTTAGCGCCTTTACAGGCACTGGCGGCAATAGTGTTAGCACCGAAGGTGGTGCTTGTAGCGCTGGTGGCGGCGGAAGGGTGACAACAAACATCCGAATGCATGAATATTATGATTCGAACTTCACGCCAACCAGTTTGATAACCCGTGATAACCTGGGCTCTGTTTCATATTCCACGATGACTGACGGAAGGTTCGCGCTAACTGACAATAATTCTAGCCCCGTCAGATATCACAGGCTACGGTACGGCTAGATATGATACACTGTCACAGGCTTCGCAGGACTACACTAAAGGTGGATACGCTTCGAGTGTTAATCAAATAAATAAGCCACAAATCGTTACGAATCAGCCACATGGCAAGAGTTATGTGGCACTGAACAAGACTACTACAAGACTACCTCGGCTCAACAATTTGGCGTGTATTTACCCATGACCGCTGCAGGACATGCGCATAATATGATACACCAACCAATATCAGAACTCAAACACCACCGGTTAGCGTCAACTGTCTAGCAGTCAATCGAAATCAGCCGTCAAGCAGGTATATTCGCACTCATACTGCACAGGACAGAATTGAAAATATACATACATGTTTGTTGTCATAATAGTGAAATAAGACATAATAGTAATGAACGTAACGATTTCCATTTGTATAACATCTTTATGTATAACATCTTTATCTTGTTAAGAATTTAGGTATTCAAACTTCATCGGAGTCCACATAAAACACGTCAGCTCACATAACATGCGGAAACTATCAGGAAGTGGTTGTGTTGCCTAGCCAGGGCATAATAGATGTACCTGCTGGATGCTCAGTCAAGGCAGCTAAAATCAATACACCGCACGAAGTTATATCGACAGATGCTGCAAGGTTTTCCGTACAATTTTTAAGGGTATTAGACTTAAATGACTCGTGGATTCCGATGCCAATTCATCACGTCGTAGTCAATAATTCAATCAAATTACAGCAGCTACAGCAAAGTGTGAAGAATTTAATGAGTAAAAGGGTTCATATTGTGTTTCATACAATGAATGGACATATATCACTAGCTTTGGAGATAATCACAATCCTTTATCTAAGGAAGAAGAGAGCTCAGAGGCAACAACTATTGGCTGTCACATTTTCTGGCCCCCACAGAATGTTCCAGCGTGAACATGAGACGTCCCAATGATAAGACCAACCGTGGACAAATGATAAGTAGCTCTATGCGTGGGAACAAACACTGGCTATGTGTACTTGTGTATGTTTATTCATGATCGCCATCTGCTACACATTTATTTAGGATCGCCATCTGCTACACATTTAAGTTTACTTTATTACACATAGTTTAAGATAACGCTGCAGTCCTACAAACTCAGCGATAGTTTATAAATAGTTTAAGATAAGGCTGCAGTCCTACAAACTCAGCGATAGTTAAGGGTTAAGTTCTTTGGAATTCGAATAACGTTGACAAGTACTTTACAAGTGTATATCACTTCAGAGATAGTGTGTGCACATGTCTTTTATCAATTAAATTCTCTTTCCTACCTGGCCCGGATAATATTCCCAGTTGCAGTCTAAAACATTGTTCTAGCTCCATTTCCTTTATCAATTATTTTCAACCTATCCACAAAGATTTTCAACCTCTTTCGAAAGAATCTTTTATTGTCCCTTTACATAAAAAGGGTAGCAAGTCTGATGCATCGAATTATAGAGGTATTGCTAAGCTGAGTGCTATTCCTATTCGCTGTTGAATGTTCGATCTCAAAAAACATCAGTAGGCGCGAAATCCCTCGAATGCTCGACTTCAACCCAAACATCAGTTGGCGCCAAATCCAACGCCAACTCGGTAATTCCCGTTTCCGGCGAATGAACTATAAAGTTGCCACTTAGGGCTATATACAAGTCATAATACAATTCATTTAAATTATGGTACAATTCATTAAACACTTCAATTAAACAAAAATTATTCAATTTCACCTAAATACAATTATCATAGTTATTAATCTAGTCTTCGACAGTATCCTTATGGAACCTAAACTTATTTATAATAATCACATTTGTTCAGTCGTAAGCAAAAGGTGTCTTTGGCTTTGTTAAGCGTTGGTCTAAGGAATTTAATGACCCTTATACCACTAAGCTTCTATATACTTCTCGTGTTCGTCCGATTTTAGAATTTGGCTCTTGTATGGGGATGGGATCGTTTGCAGAAGTGGAAAGTTCTTTGGTCGTTTCTCTTGGGAGCGGTCAAATTACGATTCTTTTGCAAACGGCTCAAGCAGCTCACAAACGTCCGCTAGGACACGTATCCCCTGGGTAGTCCACGGAATTTCCGTGGTGAACAAATTGTGAGAGGGCAACCACTCCCTTTAATTAGGTGTTGGTGCGCTGGGTTTGGTTCCAGCCACCGCAAAAAAAAACCGTACCAGTGAAGACACAAAGGAAGCCTCGGATAAAATCCCATGATTTACGGATATGCACCTGGAATGTCCTGTCCCTCCACAGGGCTGGTGCAGATATCCAGCTGGTTGATGTTCTCGACAAATTTAAGGCTGACATCACGCAATACAGGAAATGAGATGGATAGGACAGGGCTGCTCAAAAAAGGCATCCTGTGACATCTATTGTAGTTTCCATGCGAAGAAGCACGAATTTGGATGCGGTTTCGTGGTTAGTAGGAAACTACGACGTCTTGTCACCAGTTTCATACCTGTGGACGAGCTCCTGGCCGGGATACGTATAAAGGCTAAGTACTTCAACATTAGCCTGATTTGTGCACACGCCCCGACGGAAGTCGCAGACGATGCGGCCAAAAATGAATTTTACGAGTGTCTCGAACGTCTCTACGACTCTCTCTCCCAACTGTTCCGGGAGTCCACTCCGGCTTCTGAAGTTATATGTGAGCAGTGGAGCCATATCTCCCACTCCATGAACATGACAGCCAAGGAGGTCATTGGGTACACCAGACCTATGAAGAACCCTTATTATGACGTGGAGTGTCGCCAAGCTACTGCAGAGCAAGAAGCGAGCTGTTAGAGAGCGATCTCGTAAAAAACGGAGAGAGGAGAAATGCCTTTTCAGACGCAAAAAAAGGAGGATGTTGAGGTGTGATGTCAAAGAAATGAATCTCGAGAGTTTTATCAAAAGGTCAAGAGTCTGACCGAAGGTTTCAAGCCCGTAGTTTCATTCTGCAAGGACAATAATGGAAGTCTGGTTACAGATGCACAGGAATCACTGAGACTATGGAGAAGTCACTTCTCTAATCTAATTGGGGGCGTACATATAACCACCAATCGATGATGGCTCTCTTGTAGAGCAACCGAATTATAAAGAGGTCGACTCAGTATTTAAAAAGCTGAAGACTAAGAAAGCAGCATGCTCCGACGAGTTGCCAGCTGAGTTATTCAAGACCGGTGGCGAAGAGTTGGTAAGGCGTGTGGACCAACTCTTATGCAAAATATGGTCCGATGAATGCATGCCCAACGATTGGAATCTCAGTGTTCTTAGTCCTATCTTCAAGAAAGGAGACCCCGCTATCTGCGCGAACTCAGTCTGTGAGTATGGAGAATTTCAGCATCAATGTTGTAGAAAACTTCGCCTATCTGGGAACAGGAATTACCAGCGACAACAATGTTAGCCGAGAGATCAGACGAAGAATCACGCTTGCTAATCGCTGCTACTTTGGGCTCAGCAAGCAAATTAGAAGTAGAACCCTCTCTCGAACTACGAAGATAAAAATCTATGACACTGATAATCCCGGTCCTGCTGCATGGCGCAGAAACATGGACACTGACATCAACGGATACAGCGTCTTTAGGAGTGTTCGAGAGAAAGATTCTTCGTAGAATTTTTTGTCCCCTTAGAGTTGACGTCGAGTTTAGCACCCGTATGAACCATGAGCTGTATGAGCTGTATGATAAGGTTGGTATAGTCCAGCGCATTAAATTCCAGCGGCTGTACTGGGCTTGTCACCTCAACCGGATGAACCCCGAAGCTCCAGCACTAAAAGTTCACGGCGGAAACCTGAACTTGATTGGTGGACGGCGTCAGAGAGGATGTCCGAGCTTAAGATGGCGACCTGAAGAAGCTCCGGATTGCCAGCGACTTGCGCCAGCGCGCACTAAACTACACCGAATGGTGTGCTTTCCTACGTGCGGCCTTGACCGATAGACGGTTGTAGAGCTACCTAAGTAAGTAAGTAAGTGCACCTCAAATGTATTTGGCAGACAAACACAGAGAAAGACTGAAAAAAATGTGTTAGGTTCTCTAATGTCTTAAAAGACTTTTTCGGTTGGGTTATCACTGCTCCGCTACGATGTGAAACATCCCTAGTTCCCTCTCGAAAGGTTTATTTTTTTTATTTTGTGTAGACCTAGAGAAGCATATGCTTATGTTTTGGGAACGTGAGGAGGTGTTTGGCGACAGGCCGTTAACAGAAGGGAAGAAGGTCTGTGAAGATCTCTTTCAAAGAACGACGAAGGGGAATGAAGATGGACGATATGTGGTTGACCTACCTTTTAAAAACACTGACTTTCTGGGGAGCAGCTTCGGGCAGTCCGACATGTAGCGTTGGCCCATATACTAGTACAGAGAATCGAGAGGTCATTATTCACGCGAGGGTTAACCGACCAATATAAGGCAGTGTTAGATGACTATTTGCAATTAGGACACATGGGTCAGGTTTTAGAACCATCGGTTGTTGACTTAACCAAAGATTATTATGTACCACATCATGCTGTCGTGAAATCTAACAGCATATCGAGTGCTCTACATCTACTGGGATAAGTTTGAACGATATCCTTCACACAGGTCCAGTCTTGCAAGCTGATATGAATGTGTTAATTTTGAAATGGAGGTTTTTTAGTTATGACTTTAATGCGGGCATTAAAAAGATGTATCGGCAGATATTTGTGAATCTTCTGCATTCGTCTTTTGAGAGGATATGCGGATGCGGATATAAATATGTTGGGCATCCGTTGGCATGCTATGAGTAATGGATTTTACTTTGTTGCAAAACCACTGCAGCTAAATCTTCCGCTTACGAACCGAAAAGTTTTGTCCACAATTGGTAAATTATTTGACCTAGCTGGTTAAATAACGTAAGTATTGGAGGGTGCAAAGATTCTGATAAAATGGATTCCGATGGGATCATGTGGAGTCTAAAGTAAACCCTGCTGATCGGGGGGTGGGGTGTTTGTCCTCAAGAATTATCGCAATAGAATCTTTGGTGGCACGGTCCAACCTGCTTGAAGAATTTTACATCTCAATGGCTTCCTTCGCTGGTTGAAGTGGTCTTCTGTTGTGGCCAAAAGCTCCATCAAAACACTTAATCCTTTAATGGATTCAGATGATATACTGCGTTGTTATGGCAGGTTAGTTTGTGCCTCCGAACTGACTTCTAAGGAGAAATATCCGATAATTTTTCCATATCAGATTAGATTGTCTCGTTTATTAATCGATTTTGTTCACAAGGTATCGTGTCATGGTGGAAATACTCTCACGTTGCGACTAGTTCGGTCTGAATTTTTTCTTGTTAAAGCAAAAAATCTCATCATGTGGAGAATAAATAGTAAGAAGAGACTATTTGAAAGAAGAGACAAGCTTGCAAATAATGGCTGCCTTACCCTCAGCACATGCTTCAATCTCGAGACCGTTCACTGTTACTGGAGTTGATTTTACGGCCCCTTTGAAATTTAGAGTTGTAGGGGGAGATCATGTAAAATCGCAAAAGGCTATGTGTGTGTGTTTGTATGCTTTTTAACAAAAGCTATACATCTAGAGCCTACAAGTGACCTCTCAACGAATACTTTTTTGGTAGCATTTGGTGCGGTTTGTGTCCCGCAGAAGGTGTCCAGCTGAAGTCCATTCTGACAATGGTACCAATTTTGTGGGAGCAGCTCGAGTACTACAGAAAGAGTTTTGCGAAGTACTTAAGACTGTGAAGGAAAAGTAAGAATCAATACAAGGCATTGATCGAAATTCCTGGCATTTTAACCTCGCTTCCGCTCCCCATATGGGCGGGTTGTGGGAAGCTGAGGTCTACAGTCTTAAAGTTCATCTGCTCAGAGTTGCTGGACAGATGAAATATTCATTTCTCTGTCCCCGATGACTGATAGTCCGGATACTTTGGCTGCTTTGATACCTGGTCATTTTCTGGTTAGTGGACCACTTCTTTCGAGAGTAGGGCCTAAGGTGCATGAGGCCCCTCTGTCAATTGTGAATCGTTGGCAGAAAGTAAAAGCTCTTTTGGCGGAACTACATAAACGGAAAAAATTAAAAGAGCCGCAGACGAATTTAGTTACGAATGACTTCGTTGTCGTCAAAGATGAGATTTCGCCTCCAAATGAATAGCGGTTAGGCAGGGATCTTAAACTCTTTCCAGATCAAGACGGACTTGAGAACTGAGCGTGGGTGCATTCGGCGCACTATTGCCAAATTACAATAATAACCCGGCAAACAAATTCTTTCAGAAGGCTTAACATGGACCCAACGCAACAGGTCGAGGTTCAGAGGAACTGCCCGGCGTGCCAGAGCAGTCATCATTTAAGGAGTCGCCCCACGTTCCAGCGGAGAGGACTGGTGGGTCGGCTACGCTCCGTCGCCCTGCATCAGGTATGTTCAAATTACCTATATTCGAATAATATGATGGTTATTTTCGTCGTTTGTTCAAATTGTTTGTCATGTTTGATAAAATTGTTGTTCTGTTAATAGTGTTTCTTGAATTTGTGCATAAATCTTTGGTGCCTGCTGGGGCTATTTTAAGCCACATTGAATTTATAAATGGTTTGTTCGAATTTAGCATTCTGCAGCTGCTGCACTCCATACTTAAATGTAAACGAGAAACTTCTCAGTGGAGAATATTGTTTAAGCGATCAAAGAGGGCGAAGCAGAGTTCTTGATATGGTTAATTGTAAGATGTGCTACTGTATTTATAAGTTGACAGGGAGCACATCAAACCTAGTCAAGCATAAATGCTATATAACAAACTACACCAATCTCATCAATAGCCCTCAAACAGATGCAAATCTAGAAACAAAGCAGGAGGGCATCACTCTGGTCACAGAATGGGTACTTAAAAATTGTCGGCCATTTAAAGTGATTGAAGATTCCGGGCTAAATAAACTTTCAATCATCTTTTGGCCATTATATCAATGGAAGGAGTTGCCTGCACGGGTAAATAAAACAATAGACCACGTAATATATTTTAATTCATACTATTATTTGTAATTTTTTTTTAGGCTTAAATGTTCGTATGAAGATGACGGAAATATTAGAACACTTTGGATGCAACCTTGAAGAAACAAGCCTGTCGTTGTAACAGACAGAGGCTGTAATATGATTGCAGCATTTCGAGATAATAAAAAAATTTACTGTGTCAACCATTTACTACACAACATAATTGAAAAACCAGCGAAGACAGACCCAGAATTGACTGAAAAGGTGGCCAAATACAGTAAACTGGTTAAGTATTTAAAAAAATCAGGCTCAAACTCCACTTTAGAGCTTTCTTTAAAAAGTTTCTGCCCCACTCGATGGAATACAGTTTTTTATTTATTAAAATAAATAGAAGCAAATTTGGTCGACGTGACAAATATTTTAAAGGTCATAAAAGTAAATCACCTGAATTCAGTTATTCAAATTTGTGAAGAATTTAAAAACATTTCAAAAAAGCTTGAAGGAAGTAAGCGTGCAACTATCCATATGGCAATTCCATACACAAACAAATTAAAAACAAGAAAGAAACGTTAACTTCAGTTGAACCGAAGCTCTAATACCATTCACACTAAATTTAAAATCGTATTGAAAAACATAAACATGGGGGGTTTTAATAGGGGCTGCCCCAAAAAGTTTGCGGTATATGCATATATGTACATATCTACATGTGTATAAAGCGATCAGCGATAAGATAAGCCACCATATCGAAGTTCAAGTTGATAATGTCGTTTTCCATAAAAATGCGTAAAATTGAGCTGTGGGTTTACAAGGGACTACCTCAAAAAGTGGGCGGGACACGCCCATTTGTATATGTATCTGAAGCGGTTGTCCATAAAATCCGCCAAATCAAATTTCAAGCTAATATTTATTTAAATGAAGAATTTTTTCATAAAAAATACGAGGGCTATCTCAAAAAGTGGGCGTGATGGGTCAATCTTGATACTCTATAAAACTGCAATAAAATGAAATGTATGTGCAAAATGTCAACTGGATAGCTTAAAAATTGGGCCCCAAAAATGCGCAACAACATACAGACAGACGGACATGGCTAGACCGACTCGTCTCGTTAAGGTGATCAAGAATATATATACTTTATGGGATCTAAGATGCGTCCTTTAATGCGTTACAAACTTTCAGACAAACTGATAATACCATTTCACACTATGTGTGAATGGTATAAAAATTTGTCTAGAAGAAATAGAAAGTTACTCTAATATTAATATAATGATTTCTGATGAGTTTGACTGCCTCGCATGCATATAAAAATAAACTTTCAATAAACGTAAAGGTATTAAAAAGAATTGTAAACAAGTACAATTCTTTTTAATACCTTTACGTTTATTGAAAGTTTATTTTATTTATTTACAAAAAAAACTAATTTCTAGAATTGAATCAAAACGGCATAAGCAGGAATATGAATTTAAAGAACTCGGCCGCACATTCGAATGAAGCGCTGCAGCTAACAAGGTTGAGTTCTTTATAAATGTATATAGATTCATATTTAATAAGTCTGTTTTGTTCGTTTTTGCTCGTTTTTGAAAAACGACTATTTTCAGTGACATATGAATTTAGCCGTGCAGAGTTGCTCGAAATATGGAGCAAGAATAATCGATCCGATGTAGCAGTAAATGATTTTATAATGGAAAATTTAGGCAATAATGGCAAACATTTCGAAGGCAACGTAACAAAAAATGTTAAAGCTATTATTGGCCATATTAAGAAATACCTGCCGAAATGCAATCGGCTGCTAAGCCGGTTTAAAGAAGTCCACGCAAAGTGGCTCTCACAGAATATGATATAGTGCTGGACAATTAAATAACTGTAACTCCATCACCCACTAAAAGAGACCGTACTCCCCTTAGCTATAAGGAGGCCAGAGCCGGATCTACGAGTGTGATATTGAATAAATTTTTCAAATGGAGGAGCAAAAAAAAAAACAAAACAAAAGGTCTCCAATTCAAACAAATTTGCCAAATCAAGGATAAAAAATAAAAAAAAAGAGAAAGGTCTCAAATTCCAACATTCCAAACGGAGGAGGAAAAAGAAAAAAAAGGTCTCACATTCAAATTTCAGACATCGAGGAGCAAAAAAAAAACTCTCTAATCTTATATAACAATTTTTCAAGGATTTGCTGCCCCCATAAAACTGCACGAAACTGCTGCCTGGGGCATGTTCAACCAAGGAGCACCAAAAACGGCCTCAAATTCAAATTTTCCAAGGATTTTGACAAATTTTACAAGGATTTGTGGCCCCTATAACACTGCTGCCGGGGAAAGTGCCCCAAGTTGCCCCCTCTAGATCCGGCCCTGAAAGAGGCTGGAACTCGATTGAAAAGAAAGAAAGTCATCAGTTCCAAAGTGTAATGGACTTGACAAACACCTTCTTATACATGCTGCAGCTGTTTCAGCTAAAAAATCTCGCGATCCACCAGAAGTCACGAAATCTCAAATATCTCCAGATGAAACTCTAGCATATCTTTTAGAAAACACATTGACAAAAAGGCAATATATGATCACTAGATTGCTAGCCAAAAGCCGAAGCTGTAACATATTCCCAAGCTACAAGAAATTATTGGAGGCTAAGACGCAATGTTGGCCAAGTGGAATAAAAATAACTGAAACGGTGGCTCAAGTACCATTGCAATGTTTATTAGATCACACAGCTGTCAGAAAGATGTTCTAGAAGAGTATCCGGACTTGCAGGAGCTAAAATTAATTGCAAGCTATGGCTTTAATGGGTCTACTGCGCAAACCATTCACAAGCAAAGCTTCAGAGAACATTAAGATTCCATTGTTGTGATCAATCATTGTTTGTTACGTCGCTAATACCCATTAAACTTATAGACATGTTTAATAGAAATGTTTGGGTAAATGCCACTCCACAGTTAGTTCGATTCTGCAGGCCTGTAAAAATAGAATTTACCAAAGAAACGGCTACTCATATAATTGCTGAAAATTCGGATCTTGATACACAAATACAAACTTTAGTTCCATACGAATACAAAGTCGACAATATAAAAGTCAGAATGAGTTATGAATTATGTATTATTGGAGCCTCTGTTGTTCCGGTTAGTTCTTTGGGTGAAATGCGTCAGAAGCGAGGAATAAATTTTATAAGATCGCCTGTCTCACTTGTTTTTTTTTTTCGTATAATAATAATAGTAAACTTAGATTTACATTAATAATGCTATAAAAATGATTCTAAACCTGTTTTGTGTGGACGGCAGGAGTGGGCGTTGTCAGATCAGCTTAAAACTTATATCAGCTCTTATATTTCTTATAACAACCAACTACACCAAAATTGAAGTATCTGGCACCACTTTTTGAATTTATGCCAAAATAACAGAATTTGGGACCATTGTGCATCGGTTGACAACAGAAATAAATGATGTCTTGATATGGCTCGGGTATAGCTAGGAGTGGGGCGACCCGCAGGAAGTGACCTGGCGTGAGCGGTAGCAGTTCAGTCGGGTTATCGCTCAACGGCGAGATTGGTCTTGGATTGAGAACTGCTTCAATTTATGGGTCGTTTTGACTTTTTTGAAATGGGACTTGAAACTTTTTATTGAGGATTCCCATAGACCGTCCATATGTGGAGCTTGTGTTGGAACAAATTTCCATTGGAATCCTTGAGTGTAGTATTTGGTAGCGACGTCATCTGGGACAGTTTTCAAAAAGGCTATCATATCCTTTTGATCAAGTCGGTCGGCGCTTATAAAGTTGCGTCCATTTTCAGAGATGATTTGATTGGGGAACCCTGTACGTCCAACGAACCTTGCGAATGCTGCTATAAAGGCGCTTGACGTTAATTCGGAAACTGCCTCTAAGTGTATAGCTTTAGTCGCGAAACACACAAACACCACAACGTAGCCTTTGAGACTGGCGCTTTTCAGGAGTGGGGATGATTTGATTTGAAAGGGCCTGCGAAATCAACGCCTGTTTGAGAGAAAGGAAGAGTTAAAGTAACTCGTTCCTTGGGGAGTGCAGCCATAATTTGCTCATGCGTTTTGTGTTTGTAAATGGTGCATTGTTTACAATTAAAAATGAGAGAATTGATTTAAACAAGAAAACAAAATGTGGGTATGAAGAACTTCTGGCGAGCCAAGCGTAACATTAGTTTATGTTCGCTTTGTAGGGAGATCTCATGAATGAAATTGAGTATTAATTTGCATAAATGAGATGCGTTTGCAACGATGATTGGATATTTTTCATTGTATTTAAGGGATGAGTTTACCAATCGACCGTTTAGACGCAGGAGACCTTCTGAATCTAACATTGGATTAAGAGGCGCTAGTGAGCTCTTTTTAGAGATGGGAATCTTTTGTGAAAGGCAGGAGAGTTCAAGGGGGTAGTGAATTTTTTGAGATATTTGCAAGATTTTTGTGGATCTCGAAATATGAGAAAGTTCATTTGCATTTTTCAGCATTTTGTGGCATTGCATTGTAGAGGAATCGCAACACGTAACTCATAACCTTTAGGGCTTTCCCATACGACGAGAACAGGGTTATGATAGACTCTTGGTCGACTTGAGTTGCGAGCACAGGAATACTTTTTGCATCGGCGGCTTTAGTGAGGGTTGGTGAGCTATTAGGTCAGTGTTCTTCTGACTTCGAGAGCCATTCGGCCCATTCCACCAAATATTAGAGGATGCCAGATCGAGTACGTTGCATTCTCGTGTGCCTCGATCTGCCGAGTTATCTTCTGTTGGTACATGCGACCATTTTGTGGCGCAGTATGCCTTCTCTGAAGCGTCGCATAACTCATGTATTTGCACTTTATGCTTTGGAGTGAAACCTATCCATCTTGGGATTTGAACTTTGGAGATATTTGGGAGCTGTTCGACGAATTGGTTCTATTTAATTAGGGATATAGGCTTAATATTTTCGTCCCAACTTGCGCCCTCTAGCCAAAGATGTTGGATTAACATTTTGGCCTAGACTATTATTGGCGTAAGCCTTCTGGCCGGGTCTAACAAAGCAGCGACTGCGGAGAGAACTTGCCGTTTGGTTATCGAAGTGGTCACTTGTGGAGCGTTTACTATATAACCGAAATCAAAATAATGCGTTCCAGTGAATACCGAGAGTTTTCTTTGAACTTGTATCATCGAATTTTAAGAAGTCTGCGTTGAGCAAATCTTCTTGAGGGATTGTACTTAGAAGCGCGGGATTATTTGCGCAAATCTTTTTTAGGGGGAATCCATTGATTTTAGTGAGTCTATCAACTGTTTTTGAGATTTTTGGGCGGTTTGTAAGTCATGACCACCGAAGAGAATGTCGTCAGCATACGTTTCTTCTATTAATAATTGCCAATTATGGGGCACAGTTAACACCAAACTTTACCATTTTGAGTGCATAGTCCTTTATATCATCGTTTGGTTCACGGCGGAACAGAATTCTTTGAAAATTTCTGTCTTTTTTATTGACGATTATTTGGCGGTACATTTTTTGGATATCACCATTGAAAACAAATGCATAAAATAGCCAATTGAGTATGACTGATACTAAGTCAGCCTGGATAGTGGGGCCCGTGTGCAGTACATCGTTTAGAGAATTTCCCGATTGAGTTTTTCGGGAAGCGTTGAACACGACACGATCTTTAGTCGTTTTACTTTCAGGACGCACTACTGCATGGTGGGAAAGACAAGACGACTGGCAATTTTGTTGTCTACTGTCATCGGGATCTACTTCTTCCATATGGTTGAGGTCAAGATATTCTTGAAGTACGTCCATATACATTTTCTGGAGTTCTGGGTTTTTTTTAGTGTATTTTCCATTGACAAGAATTGCTTGAATACAATGTATCATGAGTGTCCCAGTTTTAACATATCTGGAAATTCTTCTTTAAAGGGTAGCCGTACTACGTAGCGACCGTGATCCCTGCGATATGTGGTTCTTTGATACCAACCTTCACAAAAAATGTCTTCGGTGGATTTTTCTGGTTTGGTGGAAACTTCTTCGATTTCCCAGATTTTCCTTAATTCCGAATTGAGAGACTCATTTTCGCTATATAGAGAAACGCAAGTAGATAGAAAGATAGAAAGAAAGATAGAAAAGAACATAGAAAGAACATATTTGGTTCTCTGCTAGCACAACAGTACCAAATATGTTCTCTCTTGTGCCATCGAGTATGATGCTCGGGAGAATGTCGCTTCCGACAACCATGTCAATTTGGGCACTTTTATGGAAATTTAGATCAGCTAGATTTAAATCCATTATTTCCATGAAAACCGAGAGAATGATTGGGCTAGTTGGGAGCCACTTCGTAAGTTTGGGTAAAACTATTGCATCGACAGGTATAATTGTTTGTCTGCACTTTGTGCTTAGAGAAAATGACGATAACCATTTTGAGATTCCGACGGCGTGGCCACCCATTCCAGAGATTTTGGTTATGTGCTTTTTTCTTGGGAGATTCAGTTGAGTTATATTTTTTTCGGAGATGAAAGTATTTTGGTTACCTTGATTGATAAGAACTAGAGCTGTTGGGAGAATGGTTTTTTCTATGTTTGCTGAGAAATTGGTCTGAGCCTCGGAGACGACTGCAGGTGACGCTTCATTTCCCGCGCCGATGTCCCTGTTTGAGGTATCGACGTGCAAGGTTAGCTGGTTTGTCTTGGGACCATCTTATCTGTGAAACAAGAAATGGTGAGGTTGCTTACAATGCATACAAGTGAATTTACTTTTGCATTGATTCTTTGTATGAGAGAGTGCAAGACAGTTTGAGCATAATTTTCTTTTAGGTACAACAGACAAGCGGTTGATAATGATAGGCTTTTTAATTGGGGGCACATTCTGAGGGAGGGTTTTGCTTTGCACATCTCGCTGCCCGTATTCTCAGTAATTTTGCTTTTGACGGCATACTGAGGTTTGTGGCTGTAAGGGCGACATTTTGAGTGGCGTATGCTATTTACGCGTTCGAACACTTCAAACTTTGAAGTTAGGAACTTGCTCATTTGATCCCATGTTGGGAATGTATTTGGTTCTCTGCTAGCACAACAAACTATCTGTGGATGGATTCTAAGCGGTCCAATAGCGACTCAGTCTAGTTTCTTCTCTACTTGCGTTTCTCTATATAGCGAAAACGAGTTTCTCCATTTCGGAATTAAGGAAAATCTGGGAAATCAAACAAGTTCCCACCAAACCAAAAAAAAACACCGAAGACATTTTTTGTGAAAGTTGGTATCAACGAACCACATATCGCAGGGATCACGTTCGCTACGTAGTACGGTTAAACTTTAAGCGATGCTATGTGGACCAGTGGGCAGTGCATCTGTGCTGTTTTGTCCCATATCCCATACACTTCAAGACGACTCATAGGTGCTGGCTTCCTTCAAAAGACAGCACACCTTCTCAACGTGGTGATCCCTGGTAACGTATTCTTCGGAATACGGCACATTTGGGCGGCGTGTGACTCCCACACCCAATTCTCCTCTGGTATCCCATCACAATACCCCATCACCCCCATACCTAGGCACAGTCGCTAAAATGCCTACAGGGCCGGATAAAGATGTCATGCATACCGTGTCAATGATCAGTCTGACTGGGGGCCCAGTGTAAAAATAGGTCAGTCGATATCGGTGCCTCTCCGATACCGATCTCTGCACAGATGGACAAACTTTCTCAGCAACTCGTGGGATCAAACATGGATTCGGGGAACAACAACAAAAATAAAATACCGCGGGACTGCAACCCAACTTGAAAAGCAGCGCCTGGGCGAAGGCCGTCCACGCACAACAGCTGCTACAAGTAGAACGGGCCCCTCGGTTGCTCGCAACGGTGACATGGCCACAAAGCAAAGTTATAAGGCTGGAAGAGCGCCAGCCTCGAATAGCAACGCAACAACGGAGAGGACTGTGGCAGAGGCACATACAGCCGAAGGCCCATCAGCTCCATATAAAGTACATGGTGCAGCCACCAAAGGGAAGAAGTCGCCATTACCGCCTCTAGGAGAACCAGGCGGCGTTGACGATCCCAAGCGCAGGGGTCTCAGTGGGACGGGAGTAAAAGAGCGCGTGAGAAGGCGCTGAGCCACAAAACTATGGTGCAGCCACCACAGTCGGCCAGCAAGAGAGCCAACAAAACGCTCACTCCCCCAGAGCACACGACGGAGAAAAGAAGTCGTAGAGACGCTGCGGTGGCACGACTTGACTACCGACCGTCAACGTCAGCTGCTGCCGCAAAAGCCCGTTCTGCGGTATTATCTGTAGACTACCCACAGAGTATGCTCACAGCCAAAGAATTGACGGAGCTGGAGGATGCCATCTTTTGCGAGATGACGAAAGGATGGACAAGTAAAATACGGTTCGACTCAGTGCATTTTCGACCTGGAATGTTACTAGTCGACTGCGCCGATGAGCAAACTGTCGAGTGGCTACAGTTCCACCACTAATGGCGGATAAAGGGAATGATATCCCTCCTTCGGAGGTGATTCATCTTTTCCTTCCTAGGAGCCAAGGAGACAAAAGAGTGGCTTATAGACCTGCTGGAAGCACAAAATGAAGGACTGAGCACGCCTATGTGGAAAGTCATCTCCCTACGACAAGAAGGGAATGGACAGCTGTTGGTAGTAGGCATCGACGAAGAGTGGAAATCAGCTATCAGCAGCAACGGCTCAAAGGTGCGATTCCGGATTGGATTCATTCCGATGCACATTAAAAAGAATCCCGCGAAAGAGAGGTCCGCGGAAACACAGGATGCGACGAAGGACATCGAAGAAGAAGGCAGGTCTCAGACACCAGATGAGCTTCTGGACAACACACTCACTGGAGAAGAGCTAGCGCCGGCAGTCGAGCTAAATAATGAGTAAGATGACTGATCCGGACATTCACCAAAGAACATCTGGGGCTAGCGCTGATTCAGGAGCCCTGATGTCACTAAGTCAAAGTTAAAAGCCTATATACCAGGGATAGAAAGGTAATCTGGGACAAAAAACACAGTATCCCTAGAGCGTGCATTATTGTTAGAAATGATATAAAGTACACTGTTCTTTCAGAATATTTAACTCGGGACTGCGTGCCGCTGATCACCGAGTTAACCTACAGAGGCAGAATGCGACGTATGGTGATTGCGTCGATATATTTCTCGGGAGAGAGAACATCACACCAGAAGAGGTAGAACAACTGGTGTAGTTCTGCAACAGCCGCAGTCTACCCATCGTAGTAGGCTGTGAAGCAAATGCGCACCACGAGACATGGGGAAGCACTGACACAAACTATCGGGATAAGTGCCTTCTTCAATTCTTTATAAGTAATAGCCAGACATTTATAAATAAACGGTGTATACCAACCTTTGTCACTAAGACTAGGCAAAAGGTGTTAGACTTAACTTTCAGTAGTCTGTCCATAGAAAACAATATAAGAAGATGGCATGGGTCACAGAAATTCTCCATATCCGACCATCGACTAATTAAATTTGAAATAGAAGGATGTATAACATCCAATGAAACAAGAAGAAATTCTAGTAAGACCAACGTTAAAATTATGCGCAGCTGGCCTCTGCGATGTCTGGTAAGCGAGTCAAACTCCCATAACACTCTTTTGAATTAGAGCAAGCTGTAGAAGTCCTAAAAGTAGGTATCATAAGATCATACGAAAATAAATATCCTATTGTTAAAGACAATCGCGAATGGGACGACCCATGGTGGAATGAGCTGCTGCAGAAACCAAAAGACATAGATGCCGCCAAGAACGTGATAAGTGAAGAAAAAGTAAGATGGGCAATATTCATCATTGAATCCTTCAAATCTCCTGGAGTAAATGGAATATTGCCAGCATTACTGCAAAAAGGAGCAAAGGAGTTACTCCCAAATTTGCAGAAGATTATGACAAGTAGTCTTGCACTTGGTCATATCCTAACCCCTTGGAAAAGGGCATGGGTTGTCTTTATCCCTAAGGCGGAGAAAAAGGATTCAACCCTGCCTAAAGCATTTTGGAATATTAGCTTGCCATCGTTTTTGATAAAAACAATGGAAAAGATAATAGACAAGTATATTAGAGAGACGATAATACATCGTAGTCCCTTACATCGCGACCAACATGCATATAGGTCGGGCAGGACAACAGACACTGCACTTCTGAATCTAACGAGGTTAATTGAAACATTCCTTGAACACAAACATGTCACAATGTGTGACCTGGTACACTGGACTGGTGCAAGGAGGTAGGACTCAACATTAACTCCACCGAAACAGTCATTGTACCATTTACTACGAAGCATAAGCTGCCAAGACTAAAGGAAATCATACTCGGAGGGGTAGTTGTTAAAGTTAGCAAGAAGGTTAAGTACTTAGGACTAACTCTAGACAGTAAACTTCAATGGAACACGCACGTAGAGGAAACTATACGAAAATGCACCATGCGGATGCAATCCAAAAACCATGCTCTGGCTGTATAACATGGTAGTAAACCCGATGGTACTATATGGTATAGTTGCATGGGGAGAAAGGGCGAAACAATTCACAGTCACGAGGGAATTAAATTCACTACAAAGACTAGCATGCATATGCATCACCTTGCGCAGTACGCACATGCCCTACCACTGCGTTGGAAGCAATTCTAGATCTAATACCACTGCATTTAGAAATTGAGTATACAACTAAAGAATCACTCCTGAGACTGTTAGTTGAAGGGAACAAAAGTACCTCAATTTACTCTCACAAACGTCTCTCTACATGGACACAAGGAGTAACACTAGTGTCCATGCCAAGAGACGGGATGACAAGGAGGAGGTCTTCAATCGGAACTTCTCCATCAAATGGTCCGATAAGAAGTCTTGGACGTCGGAAAAGTCATATGCGTTAAATCCACATACGATCAAGTGGTCTACGGATGGATCTTTGACGACAGAAGGAACTGGTCTAGGAGTCGTAGGCCCTAGATTGAACTACTGGGAGTCCTTGGGAAAATATACCAGTATTTTTCAAGCAAAACTGTGCGCTATAATTAGATGTATAGTATAATTTAGATAGAGGCTATAGGAAATGTAAGATTGCTACTCTATCAGACAGTCAGGCGGTGTTAAAAGTCCAACTAGTCCAACAAGTCCAAACTAGAGCAGGCAGCACTTATATTATTGGGAACACTCGGCGAACACAACAAAGTTTATTTACTGTGGATTCCAGGACACAATAATATAATAGGAAATGAGCTAGCCGATAGGCTTGCCAAGAAAGGAGCGGCAACGCCAATGGTAGGACCAGAGCCTTTTTGTGTCATTGGAAGACATACTACACTGGAACTAATCCGCAATGAAACAAATAGAGCAAAGAAGCAGCACTGGGCCATGAGCCAAGGACTAAGCCAATCTAAACTATTTCTAGGTTTCGACCCGCGCAGAGCGAAAGCAATGCTTCAACTAGCTAGAAACCACCTGCGAACTTTTACAGGAATACTAACAGGACACTGTCGACTGAGGAAACGCCAGTGTGTGATGGGTGTATATAATTCCTCAGAATGCAGATTTTGTGATCACAAAGAAGAGACTCCTCTTCATATAGTTTCAGAATGTGAAGCAATAGTCAGAAGTAGACTTCGAATATTGGGTAGTTACTATGTCTCGGTAGAACAACTGAAGAAGTTAGATCCTAGGACAATACTAAGGTTTATTAAACAAGTTGGACTGGAGCAGGACATCTAAGTAAGAAGGACAAAACAATAGATCTCTCTAGGTCGCGTTTTTTAAAAATGTCCTATAATAAAAATAATAGGGATTGTTCCCACAAAGATAGAGTTTCTTCGGGAAGTTTTGTAGAGCACAAATATACAATAATAGGGTCCCAATCTTTTGTTGAGATTTTCAGAGAATTGAGAATTGCTAAACAATCGTTAAACGTCAAGTGAATTTTTTGTATACTGCCACAGTTCTCAGATGTGGCTGGAGGGATATTGAACAGTATTTTAAGCTGTTATCGACCAATATTCGAGAATTTTCATAGGTGCTTCGAAGAGCTCTCATCAGAGAGACGATATCGTTTGACGATTTCTCCTGCATTCCCCCAACTTTTGTTTCTGTACGGGGGATAAATTAGACCCATTTTAAATAGAGCCGTGCACATATCCCTGAACGCGGGCCATTCCTCATAATTTCCACAGAATACTTCCGTATCGCAATGGGGTAAATTCAATGGCAATGATTCGGACTGTGCAACTTTGGGATTGGTTGGGACATTTTCTTTTCGACACAATTGTATCAAGTCCATTAATCGCGACTTGCATTCGAGATGTGCATTGGCGCCTTTTGAGTATTTGGAAGAATATACTTGGGCCTTGTCTGCTGGAATTTTTTCCGATCCTGAATATGCAGTCATAAGCTGAGGAGAGTTCAGCATACTTGTCTGAAATCTCGATTTGTGGAAGTTCGAGTAAAGACAGTGTGTGATCGCCAAGGGGGCTTTAAATTCTTCGCAGAATTTTAATGTCTCATTCATATAGAATTCGAAACTTATTTCCAATTCCATTTTGGTATCTGAATTTATCACAGAGAAAGATTTGGACTAGAGAGAGAGAGAGAGAGAGAGGGAGAGAGAAAAAGCTGTTTGAAAAGAAAAAACAATTTTTTTTTTTTTTTTAATTGAAATATAATCTGTGTGTGTCTATATGACGTGTGTAGCTACAGTGAGTGTTCGAACCCTTTAATTTGTTTTATCGACAAATTTATATATATGTAGAGTGTAGGTACTGTGTGTATGCATGTATGTAGGGTGTAGGGATTGTGTGTCTATATGTAGTGTGTAGCTACAGTCAGTGTTTCAACCCTTTAATTTGTTTTATCGAAAAATTTATGTACTCGTATATGTAGACGTGTATATATTTATTTTTTAAATATATGTAGGGTGTAGGGATTATGTGAATATATTTTATATACATAATTTTTGTTTAAATTGTTTAAGTTTATGTATGTATGTGGGGACAAATTGTTATTAAAATTTTTTAGATGTGATCTCGTTTTTACATGTAGGGTGCAAACTGTATTTGAATTTATATGTATAAAAATATAAAAATTCGAAATATATGTGTATTTTTAAATGTATCGTGTGTATGTTGTTTATAATGTATATGTGTATATATGTGAGGTTTTACTGTATGTTCTGTTTTAATTGTTGCATGAATAATTTGTTTTTAATTTTTTGTCAATATAATTATCTAAAAACTTTTGTTTGTAAATGTGTATTATTGGAAATAAATTTTAATTTGTGTGTTCGTTTTAATACGTAGGGTGCAAATTTTATATAATTTTATATGTGTAAGATTATATGATAAATATGTAATATATGTGTATTTTTAAATGTATCGTGTGTATTTTGTGTAAAATTTATACATATGTGTATATAGGTGAGGTTTTCGTTTCCATTGATGCATGAATAATTTGTTTTTAATTTTTTTTTTTGAATATAATTATCTAAAAAAATTTCATGTTTGTAAATATGTAGATTGAAAGGTATTTTATGTTCTGTCAATATGTATTGTTTGAAATAAATATTAATATGTGTACATATTTAAAGTAATATGTGTAGGGTGTAAGAATTGTGTGGTGATTATGTATGCATGTATATAAATATGTGTCAGAGAGCTGCAAAATTCAGTTTTTTCTAGATTTACTCATACGCAAAAATTCTTACTCAATTTCAATTCAATTTTATAACTTTCACACACAGTGTGAAATGGTATTATAAGTTTGTCTGAAAGTTTGTAACGCATTGAAGGAGGCATCGTATACCCCATAAAGTATTCTTGATCAGCTCGACGAGATGAGTCGATCTAGTCTCGCCCGTCTGTCTGTCCGTCTGTCTGTATGTTGTTGCGCAGTTTTTGGGCACCAATTTTCGCAATCCAGTTGAAAAATTACACACACTCTTCTAATTATTGCAGTTTAATAGAGTATCAATGTTGACCCGCCAAGCCCCCTATTTTAGGTAGCCCCCATACAAACCCAACGCCCACTTTTGACTTTTAGAATGAAAAACTTTTTTATTGTAGTCAATATCAACTTAATATTTGATTTGATAGCTTCAAGTAGACGGACACTTCACATATACATTAATGAGTGGGACCCGTCCAGAGATTGGGGTAGCCCCCATACAAACCTACTACCCAATTTTGTGTTTTTGGATGAGAAATTTCCTTGTTAAAGTCAATATTTGGTTGAAATGCGAAGTGGTGCCTTTTAATGGATAACCGTTTAACATACATAGATTAATGGGCGTGTCCCGCCTACTTTTTGGGGTATCACCCATACAAACTCACTTCCCACTTTTGTTTTTTTCATAAAAAAAATTCTTTATTTAAATTAATATTTGCTTTAAATTCGATTTAGTGGATTTTAATGGACAACTGCTTCATATACTTCATATACATATGCAAATGGGCGTGGCCCGCCCACTTTTTGAGGTAGTCCCATACAAATCCACAGTTCACTTTTATGCATTTGTATAAAAAACGTAACTATGAACTTGAAATTCGATATGGCGGCATCTTATAGATGGTCGCTTCATACACATCTACTAATGGGCGTGTACCACCCACTTTTTGGGGCAGCCGCTTTTTAAACCCCTCACATTTATGTTTTACAATTCAATCTCTATTATTATAAATTAATATTTTGTTATACCATTGTGCATGAAACTTACATTTTTTGTTTACGATTTTTTCTGCGTCTTTGAACAGTTTTTTGTACGCAGCTGCTTGGAAGCTGTTAGCGGTCCCAATGTGGTTCACACTGATGTTGTTGTTGTGGTTGTTGTAACAGCTTCGTGTGAGCTGTATCAGGAAATTATATATACACAATTTATTATATATGAAATGAGTGTAGTAGTGCAAAGCAATTTGTGAAAGTAAGAGAAAGACAGACCGAATTGCAACCTCAGGTGTCAAGGTCTAGGAAAAAAGCAACATCCTCTGGTCGTAACCAGAGGTCTAAAGGGCTCAATTGTTTCGGATGGGACGGGCAATTGAACAAATGAATAGTATCATGCGGTGATTGACCGCAATCAGGGCAGCAATTAGTATTGCTTATCCCAATTCTTTCCCTGTAGCACTCGAGCATAACGCTCCATCCAATAATAGGTGGAGGTCTTCCACCTAATATAATATTGTCCCTATAGGAGCGAGTGGCATGTTCAGTTGCATCTTTATGCAATTGGGCCCTTTCAGAAGTATACTCATACTCCTCTATACTGCTATCAGTGATAAAGCGATTTATGCTCGACTTATATATCCTGATATCCGATCTTATTCGGGTAGGCGTTGATGTAGTGAGGGTGCCATGGTTCGGATGATCACCTCTGTATGCACCCAACAAGAACAGCTTCGAAAGCAACTCATTACATTGATGAACAGGAAGTATCATTATGCAAATGATCCTCATGGGTCATTTGCAGACAACCAGTGGCAGTCCTCAGCGCACTATTCTTACTCAGGAAAGGGGTCCATACTGCAACATAATTTAGGACAGAACGTCCAACAGCTTTATAAGTTGTTATTATAGTCTCCTTGTCCTTACCCAAGAAGTTCCGGCAAGCGCTTTCAACACTTTGTTTCTCGACTTAAGACGGTTATTTGTCTTGGTGGCATGAGCCGAGAATCTAAGCAATGGGTCAAATGTAGCTCCCAATATCATCGGGTACTGGACAGTAGGAACCCTTAGACCTCCAACAAAGACATCTAGTTCCATTCTCACCTCCTTAGTCCAGGAAGTGATAAATGGAAGCAGATGACTTATGAGTTGAAAGCCTAAGGTTGCGAGCATTGAAAAAATTTAATAAATGATCCAAATAGGTATATTTTCTCGCACAGATATCATCTATATTCACGCCCGATGATAAAACAGAACAATCATCTGCATAGGTCACTAGTTTTATATGGGAGGGGGAAGGGGCATCTTTGCCAAATAAAGGTTGAACAGAAGAGGAGAGAACCTCACCCTGTGGAACACCTATCTTTAACTTATGATAACCCGACCTCATACTCCTAAACTCAACGTATGCACTTCTACCATTAAGATAGTTCAATGTTTCGTTTTATCAGGTAGTGAGGTGGAGCCTTGAAACAAGATTGCATGATCAACTGTGTCAAATGCCTTGTTCAAGTCTATAGCCACCATCACTGTACGTTCGCATCGCCTCGGCTTATTAAGCCCATCAGCTATAAAAGTAGTGATTTAGCTTAGTGCTGAAGTCGTACCACGACCTTTCCTAAAACCGTGCTGATTATCTGCCAGAAGGCAGTGTTCTGTCATTGAAGGAAGTAATAATGATTCAAGAACTTTCACTACAGGTGAAAGAAGCGATATGGGCCTATAAGAGGAACCAAGATCAGCTTAACTGCCGGGTGTTAAGAGAGGTACAATCCTTGCTACCTTCCATACATCAGGGACAATTAACTGGGAAATGGATAGGTTTAACACGTGCGTGAGGTATTCTACCGCTATAGGCCCATAGTGCTTCAGCATCAGCACTGAAATGCCGTCTGGGCCAAGTGCCTTGGATGATTTTGCTTTCCCTATAGCAGCAAGAACTTCCTCACATGTAAAATCCACCAAATCTTCATGTCCTTTTTCCTTCTAATATGACGTACGGATTAACCTACTCTGCTGAGAAGGGTGTTGCACGAACTGTCTGCAGAAGTAGGTGGCACAGTTTTTTGATGATCCTATTTGCACTCCCTCAAATGTGACAGATGAAAGAGCTCTATTCTGCGGTACACCAGATATCTTTTTAATGGTGTTCCACAGACTTCGCGAACCCGAGTCACAATTATCCAAGTGCTCTAGCCATTTTGCCTTTTTATGTTCCGCAACGAGATTGTTCACATTGCGAGACAACAAGGCAATACGACTATCACCCGGATCATTGGCACGAATTTGATCACGCAAGGTCGCTAAGCGTGCAGCTTCCGCTGGAAAGCCTGGCCTAATATTAGGAAACCTGCCAGCAGGAATATGCCTCTTAGCAGCCTTAGTGATCGCGTCTCTAAGAATTGTGAATTTAATTGGTTTTAAACACTTATGTTCCTGCGTACCTACGCTTGAGAATTGAAAGATTTCGTATGGTTTTGATACTTATTTTATTAGAGCTTCCTCTGATGCTCCAGCACCAAGTCCGCTAGTAGTTCTTCGTTTACAATTTATAATGTGTGAGACTTGATTGTGTTGCTATTTTTATTAATTATTAGCTGATGATCAATACGCGTTTAATTTGAATTTTATTAATTCAATGACGTAACGAAATTAAGCCTAATTTTAATTTAATTCACACAATAATAAAACTATATATGGATATTTTGTAACATATGCGCACAAAGGACTTGTCACTTAGAGTGTTGCAGCAAGAAGAAAGTTACAATGATACCGAAAGTTAGTATGCGGAAGTTTAAAAACGGAAGTAAGTGGTCAGCGGTTGCCCTTTGACAGATGTCAGTAGACAACAAGAAACCCTGCAACCGACATACTTTCGCTGACATTATTGTAACGTATATATGAATTCAAAAAGAGAAAAGGATTTTAGCAATTTAATGGTATTTCCCCAAGGGAGTCACATAGGTCCAACATTGGTCAACATTTTTATTAATGATCTTCCTTTGTCTATTAATCATGCCCATACACTAATGTATGCAGATGATGCTAAATTATGCTTGTCATGCTTGTCACTTAAACTCACTACATACTTGGTGTCGTCTAAAGTTTCTAAATCTAAATTTATCAAAATGTAAATGTATGACGTTTCATCGCAGAAAACCATTTATAGTAACATATTCTTTAAATAACATTACCCTCGGTAGAGAGTTTTATGTTGACTTAGGTATCCTTACGGAACCTAAAGTTATTTATAATAATCACATTTGTTCAATAGTAAATACAGCAAAAGGTGTCCTTGGATTTGTTAAGCGTTGGTCTAAGGAATTTAATTACCCTTATTCCACTAAACTCCTATATACTTCTCTTGTTCGTCCGATTTTAGAATTTGGCTCTTGTATTTGGAACCCATATTCACGAGGATCGTATTGAGTCAGTCCAAAAACAAATTCTACTGTTTGCTCTTAGATCATTTGGGATGCCGATATAAATCTTCCATCCTATCATGACAATTTAAAATTAATTGATCTCGCAACCCTCTTTTCACGCCCTTCAATGCTCTCTGTTGCTTTTCTTCATAAAATTCTTATTGGGGCGATTGATTCTCCCTACTTACTTCAGTCCATATTACTAAATGTCCCCATTCGGCCAACTCGCCACTTCGTGCAAATAAAATTGCCTTTTTCTACGACAAATTACGCGCTCAATAATTCACTGCGAGCTCTTTGTTCTATCTACAATAAGTTTTCGCCTTATTTTTCTTATAACTCTTCCTTACACTATGTAAAAAACTCTGTACTAATAAATCACTATTCAATAAATTTTTAAATTTCATTTAACAACTACTTTTTTCTTTATTTTTGTAATGGCGCCCGCTTGGACCAAAAATTCCTCCAACGGGTCTGAGTGTCCGCAACTTCCTTCTTCTAGCTTTAAGTTAGTTTAATTACATTTTTACATTGTATTAAGCCACTGTTTTATATATGTAGTTGCAAATTTTTAAACAAATAAATACATACCAGTACCAGTCAATATTAAAAAATAAGAGAATAAAAAACCATATATCAAAATAATATTTTTTTTATTTTATGTCGCTTAGACTGTTTTATATATGTAGTTGCAAATTTTTAAATAAATAATATGAATATTGGTATATTTCTCACTGTCTCAAAGTTACTACGAGTATAAGTGAATTTTTTTATTAAAAAAAAAAAAAACAAATAATCATTATTTGCAGTCTCTAATTCCTAAGTCATGAGAACGGCCCTTAATGATTTTTAACTTTAAAACATTCTCTCATTAGAATCGGATGTGTGGTTACATGTTGTCACTTGGCCAAGACATATGTTTTTTTTTTTTTTCATGTTTTTTTATGTTTACAAGTTTATTTAACTTGTCTGTGATTTCTGATTTTATAATTTTAACCTTTTGATTTAACTATTGAACTTTTATGTGACTTTTGTATAGCATGGTATTTAAATAAGACTAGACAGTTTGATGGAGGACTGACATTAGGTTATTGAGTTTGGCGGAGGCATTATGTAATATAACTTTCATTGCCTCTTTTTAATTTAGATTAATCTGCAGCGTTCAGTCTATGTGCGATCCAATGGAAGCTGTGATCTTAAATTCTGCTTAGTAGCGAATCGGTGTCGTCTATGTGGCCCATGCAGCACTACTGGCTGGCACGTTCGCCGCGCATACCAAATAGCACTGCGTACGGCGGCGATTATTTTACCTATTCCCCAGAATTAATAACTTTAGTATTTTGCAACTATATCTAGCACTGTTTTCTTACCGCAATGTCAGCCAGCATAGCGCAATCTACTTCAATTAAAAAGTATGGCGAAGGTCGACCTACAGAAAAAGAATCCCTTCAAGCCAGACCGCACTAAGTATACAAATATTGATAGTGCACTTGGGTCACTTCCAGTTCTTCTCGATTTAGCTGTTTTTGTAAAAGGATGCTTTGCAATGGCGGTGATATCTACCGATAAATTAATCAAAAGTCGTTTTAAGCGTTCTACTTCTCTGGTCGACCAAAAGAAAAAAGCGAGTGTTAACACCCAGTCGTTGATGTTGCCGGTCAGCGACATCTAGTCGATCCTCTCTCCACCGCCGAGATTTAGCTGTTCGTATAGCCCTGCCATTTGTTTGTATGATCGGTGTGATAATATCGGTTATCGATTGTTTGAAGGGTTATCGACTCATTATCGATTATTTCTACTTAACCCTGAGACTCACCCTTGCAAGATATGGCACTTGATCAATCCTGGAATGTGAAAAATAGATGATAGAATTTTTGTAGTGGTGAGTTACTGAAATATCATCTTTCCGGCACAGTTCTCAAGATTGTTTAAGGAATACTTCTTATTCCAATGATTGAGACTATATCCAACTCCCTCCTAGTGTTTTTACACCATTATAAGCCAATGTCATTGTCAAAAGCATATTGGATTTAAAAGAACCAAGAAAATATCAGAAATAAACATTTCCTTTTCCACTCCATTGAAAGAAATCAGATGCTAGCAGAGATAAATTCCAACGTAGCATAAAGATTAATTTCAAAACAAGTGCTTTATTAAATATTATATGTTATAAAATTAAAAATATAATTAAATTTATAATTAAATAATTGTATACTGTTTAATAACACAATAAATACATAACTCAATCTACCAAAATTACAGTTAGCATCTGGATTTACAGTTGGCATCTGGAATAATGATATTTTATCATATCAGATTAAAATTCGAAAAGATCATACTGATATTTAAATATGTATTTGACGTTTCGGTGGAACCGAAGCTTTAATACTCTTTGGAGCTTAGTTCAGTTTTTAAACTTTTTAAAAATATACTTACACTTACAATTTTTACATATAATAAAATTTATTCATATCATGTGTGTATGTGTCATGATTTTCGTCTTTTTAGTGGTTGTGGATGCGCTAAATGTAGTGGATAATTTTTTTGTGTACGAAATAATTTGAAATAATTAATTAATGGTTAGCACGCTAGACAGTTGGGTTGATTAATTAAACTTAATAATAAACTTAATGGAATAAATTTTTTAAAAATTATTATTTTAAAAAATAATGCTTAAAGTAATACATTTTCGATATTTAAAAAAAGGCAGTGCTTTGGTGTGGGATCTTCATCTAGTGACCACAGCACGGTCATTTTGATAAATATGGTGCTTATGCTTATAAAAAGTCTCCATACCAACTTTCAAACCAATATTTAAGAAAATTGGGGGAATATGGACCACGCTAACACACAGACAGACAAAAGGGCATGGCTCGACTCGTCTTGTCAAAGATGGAAGAGACAAAGCGGTGAGAGCCAGAGCGCAGTGGTTATCTACAAGAGTGTGGGTCAGCAGCCAATCGGACGACAGCCGACAACTCCCAACAACAAGAGAAGCAAAGCGAGAGCGCACTAACACACACACGTCAAATCGATACACAGGCGACAACAGCAAAAGACACTCGCACACCGATAAAAAGAACGGTAAAGAGCTCTAGTCGAGCGAAGAATAAACCGATCGAAAAAATACTTGCGGTGAATTGAACTCATTGAGTGTCGACAAAAAATACCTTATGGTATACCTTATGGGTTTTTCCAATACTTCGTTTAAGTCGTTGCAATCATTGATACTAAATTACAATACTATTCACACTCTGTGTTTTTTTAAATATATTATTTAAGTTTTATACTCTTTGTATTTAAAAAAACTTACAATTTTTATTTAATTTATAAAAGACAACTAGCCAAATGATGTAAGTGGTATCCACAAAATTTCATAAACTTGATCTGCTTATAGATGAGGAGAGTCCAAGTTTATTTCTGTAACTTGCGAGATATCGTTGTTCAACAACAGGTAGACTGTGACGATGGCTACAGCCATCGCACAAATTATTCGAAGTTTTGAGATTGCACAATGAAGACATCTTGTAACATATTTACCAAACTAGATATTCATTAAATAATAATTATAAGTCGCAAACAAAAAAAAAAAAATATATTGACTACATTTTCTTTGCGTGCCATCAACCCACGGTGCAGCAATTCCTAACTGCATTTGAACACAGAAACAACAACAACGGCGAGAAAGTGCAGGTGTACATTGAAACAACAACAACGACAAACTGAACGGAACGCTGCAGCAAAAACGGTGCACTAACGCACAAACAGTGGAAGATGGAAGAGACAAAGCGGTGAGAGCCAGAGCGCAGTGGTTATCTACAAGAGTGTGGGTCAGCAGCCAATCGGACGACAGCCGACATCTCCCAACAACAAGAGAAGCAAAGCGAGAGCGCACTAACACACACCCGTCAAATCAATACACAGGCGACAACAGCAAAAGACACTCGCAAACCGATAAAAAGAACGGTAAAGAGCTCAAGTCGAGCGAAGAATAAACCGATCGGAAAAATACTTGCGGTGAATTGAACTCATTGAGTGTCGACAAAAGGCAGTCGGAACGAGAACCTTGAAGCGAACAGACGTGGCCGCGGTCAATGACAAGGAAGACAAACTACAGCAAGGAAAACAAAATACGCAGCGGAACAAATCTACTCAGGGACGACGAGAGCAAAGAGAAAGGGAAACACTCGCAACAGTAACAAGACATACACAGGCGGCAGCGTGGTAACTATTCTGGAAAAAAATAGAAATCATTGTTATAAAATTAAAAGTGGCCTAGTTTCCGTAGTTTTGATTTAAACAAATCGAAACAAATAATATTCAAAATTGAACAAAAATTAAAATAAAACCAAAAAACGAAAAAAAAAAAAAAAAGGTGAAAAAAGAGACTGTGCGAAACAAGTTCTATTCCTGGGTGCATTTTCGTCCGAGGAGTAACATATCTCACGTGGATCGAACTTATTCAGTCTCCACGGGAGATTGGTACAACCGGCAAATTTCTTGCTGATCGAACTTATTCAGTCTCTACAAGAAATTTATACAACCGACACTTATTCTTTTTGGGTCAAACATGTTCAGTCTTTACGAAATGTACTAACCGATTAAATAATTAATTTCGTAAATTGTCAAAGCAATAGCAACAGCGTCACTTTTAGGCATGTTACCGTTGCAAATCGGTTAGTTTTGTCTTATTTATTGGTCAGCTGTAAAATGCTGAAGAGGCGGACAGTCCATTCATTTGCAAAAAATTGGATGAGAGTGAGCGCCGCCGCAGTAGAAAAAACATCTTAATCCCAGTACTTCAAATGAAAATTCTTGACCGTTTGGAACATATCGTCTCGAAATAATCGATTCTTTGAAAAGTTAACATTCTCGATTATAGTTAAAATATTATAATTTATAATTTTCGAAAATCAAAAATGTAAAGCATGATTTGGCGGAAGGGGTGTGCAATGGCCCTCTCTGGCTCCGTCCTTGGTACCAATATTAATTTAAAACTTTCTCATATCATTTCATAATATGAAAATTATCATATTAATTTTTATTAATGTTCGAATGGTATGAAAAATTGATTTTTAAGAATTGATGAGACAGTGTCAAATTGATAATTTTTTTCTCTGTATATGCGAAAAGTCTTTCCTTTGTAAACGCAGAAAATGGCAAAGAAAAGCCAATCATTTCTAAAGGCTGTGGACCCTGCAATATAATCATACGTAGGGTAAACGTCGACGAATTGAGCTTTAATTTTATGAAAACAAATTGTTTGACTTTACGAGCGCGATTCTCAGTCCCCCAAACTTTAAAAACTAACCCAAAATTGACACATGGAATATTCAATTGTACCCAAACGTAAATATATTTAATGATTGGTTATGTTTTATTTGATTAAAAGGCAAGATTTAATTAAAGAAAAAAAAAATAATAATAATAATGATAAAATGTATTGAAGAACTCAAGAACTGTAGATTTCAACATAAAAAAAAAAATACTAGTTTTTTAAACTAAAAAAAAACCACAATGCTTAGAAGTTTAGTAAACTTACATTTGGTAATATTATAACTAGATTTTATATTATAGTAGCAGAAGCGATCAATAATTAGTCGAATATCAAAAAAAAAAAATGTATTTATTTATTGGCCGATGGATTTTACTTCAGTGCCATTGTGCGACGTCTCCCTCTGAGTGTTGCAAACTTCATATCGAAGTTATTATACTTACTATTTACATTGTGGATGAAGAGTATAATTTGTAGTTTTTAAAAATCGTTTATGCCTTATCCTACATAAGCAAATGGTGGATAAGGAGGAGGAAAATAATTTGGGAATGTAGCAGAAGGCTGGACTGGCAATGCTGTCGTAATTAATTTGGTTAACATTGTCGGAACAATTTCAGTAGAGAAAATGGTTGTAAATGCAGTGCGAGCCCCAAATGTCAGTTTTAAAACTTTACTATTAGTTCGAGTTACTGTAAATTGCTGAACTTCAGACGAAGTGACCACTTGCTGTTGAGGGATGGCCAAAAGTGGGTTAAAAAATGGATTGATAGAGAATGGATTTTGTGTCGATGGTACAGCTATAGTGGATTTGTCAATTATGTAATCTGTTTTTTCAACCACTCCAACTGATTTAGAAAGTGTACGCAAAAGAGTTTGTGAGCCTTTTGTAAGTGGCACTACATGGGATTCCCAAATTGTTTCTAGTTTTAAAACTGGTCGGGTTGTCGTTATCACGGATGATAATGCTGTTGTATGACTTAATAAGTTCAGCAATGCCAGATGGTGCGGATCTGCGTAGTTAAAATTTTCTGATAACACAGTTTCCGGCTGACTTAAATTCGGGATAATCTTAACGCTATCATCTTCGGGCTTTGAATTTAATCGGCTATAGGATTTCTCTGCATTGTCCTCATCGGCGAACTCTAAATCTAAATTTATTTCCGAACCTGCTTCATCAAGATTTCCTCCAAAATCTTTAAATCCACTGGAAGGACCAAAATTACTATCATCCTGTAGCGAAATAGTACGAGTTACAGTTATCAAATTTGTGTAATCGTAAGTCTGAACTAGGGTCACAATTGTTGTTTTGTTATCCCTATCATAGATAAATGGTAAAAGCTGCGTCTTAAGTTTCGATTGGGTTATTGTATAAGATTCGGTTAAAGTTTCCAGTTTAGGCGTTTCGGCATTATCAATCAAATGAATTGCATTCAATGTTGTAATACTGCTATCAAGAATAGTTTGACTTGTTTGTATAGTTGAATCCAAAATATTTTCTGTTAAAGGCCCATCAGCTTCGGAGTATATTTCAGTTGGTTCGGCTTTTATAACTCTTTCAATGGTAGATGTTACTGTTATAAATCGTGTTTTTTTCACGACTCCAGCCTGAAAAAAAAAATACATATATGTATAAAAAAGTACATTAGAACTAATAATTGCTGCTAATTGCTATAAGATATTAGTAACAACGAAAGAAACGTTAGCTTTGGTAGAACCAAAGCTTTAATAGCTTTTGCTTTGTTCTTTTTGCTCGGCAGCTCTAGAGTTTATTTCAGTTTTAAAATTCTTGAAAGGGTGCTTAGATTGAAAAGTTTTTATATTCTAAAATTTATTGTTTATGTATTTGTAATGAATTTCGCCTCTATGATAGTTGTGGATAGGATAGAGAGTTGAGAGTAAGTAAGTAAGTCAAAATATCACATAAAAATATTACTTTGTGGTCAAACGAGGCGCAAGAAATTTGACAGTTACATTATCAGTGTTAACCAGTGGCAGCAGAATACCAGTTATAACACTAGTCTAAAATGGATAAAACCCTGAAAATTTGTGTTTAATTAGCAATTTATGTAGCTAATAAAAAAAATTCAAATAAAAAACCAAAAAACTGAAGAGAAAATTCGAAAAAGTTGTGTACGTAGCATTTGGTGTCGGAAATGGTTGCTGCGACCACTAAGTGCAGAGAAAGAAGTTAAACAGCTGATGTTTACTTTTTGCGTGTTTAAAAACACTGATCACTACTTTTTGCAACACTTTAGAACACTGTTAACAAAATGACACGGAAATATTACGTGAAATAGAAACGGAACTATTTCCAAAAAAAGGCGCGCGACTTTGCTGGTGAGATATATTTTTCCATGGTCACTATAATAGCAATCTGACACGAAAATATAAAACCGTGTGCCCAAGCCATAATTGAATTCACCTTTTGTATGCAGTGGACCAATTTCAAATTAATTTTTACATAAAAAACAAGAGAAACGTTTACGTGGGTTGAACCGAAACTCTGTTACGAAGGCGATTTGATGTTTGTAACTACCAACCGAATTTTAAAATTATTTTGATTTTATTATTTTTTATTCAATTTAATTAACCTCAAACGTAATCGTGTGATAACTAGTTTTGACGTTGGTTAACCGTAATATTGTCAAGTTTTGCAGCACATCAACAGTAGATAAAACAGTGAATTTATTTGGTCGGAACGGAAACAATATTCTGATTTTTATCCATCTGTCTGCCTTTCATTTCTGTTTTCAATGTCTTAATGTAACTGAACTTTCACATCGTATATCAGCTATAACAGCAGTACATAATCAATGGGCTTGTCTACTCCAAAAAATAGGCGGGAAACACCCATTAGAATAAGTATGTGCAGTGGCTTTTAATAAAATGACTCCACATAAAATTTCAAACTGATATTGACATAAGTAGGCAGTAGGTTTGTATGGAGGTTACCTCAAAAATTGGAGGAAGATGCTGTTTAGAATATTCATGTGAAACGGCCGTTAAGCCACCATAATAATCAACCATGACGAATTTCAGGCTGATATTGACGTAAATAAAGTAGATTTTCATACAAAAACACGTAAGTGGGCGGTGTGTTTACTTGGATCTTTGTTTGTTTAATAATTGCTTTAATTTAATAAAGTTCGGTACAACAACAAAAAAAAATACACTGAGTATTTTTGTAATGAAGCTAATGCAACTGTCCGTACCAACATTGAAACCAATATTTTAAATATTGTCGGAATAGGCCAAACACACAGACAGACAGAGTGACAGACGAACTGATAGACAGACAGATATGGTTAGATTGGCTCGTTTTCTCGTGCTGAACAGGAATGTATATACTTTACGGTCTCGCCGTTGCTTCCTTTAATGCGTTTCAGGCTTTATGACTAATTTATAATCTCTAAAATAAATATATATAAATATATATATATATCAATGTCAAGCAGTTTACTTAAAAACTATAATACATTTGTATGTTAAAAAAGTGACATTAAGGCATTTAGCTTAGAGTATGTACATTAACATAACTAACAAAAAATAAGGCCTAAATCCTATTTTGAATATCATTTGGATGAAATCTTTGGAGCCGTCTACGACATGTATTAACGATCAGAGCCTCTGCTAAATGATTAACATGAGAAGCCAGTCGATCATTATATCTGCTGCTGTGGAAGTTCAACTGTTCCATGACTGTTGGTATTTTCAAATCTCGATGTAAAACTTTATTGCGCATATACCAAGCAGCATTTGTTATTTTACGCAAGACCTTGTTGTGAAGTACTTGTGTACGGTTTATATTTGTGGCAGCAGCAGTGCCCCATAATTGTATTCCATACATCCAGGTAGGCATAATGATTGATTTGTATATAAGCAGTTTATTTTCGAGGCTGAGTTTACTACTTGGGCGAAGTAACCAGTTTAACTTTTTTAGTTTAGCGTAGCAAACTGCTGCGGTTTTTTGAATATGCTTACGCCAGTTGCCACGTCTTTCAAAGTTAAAACCTAAGTAGCATACATGATCAACATGATTCAGTTCCCTTTCCACAATGAAAAAGTACAGTGACTAGACTTTTCGCTATTGACTTCTATATTCCAGCGATTTGCCCAACAATCTTCAAGATAGTTTTGAATGTTAGATGAAGCTTCGTGTGGACAGTTTCAGTTTGCAAGTATGACCGCATCATCAGCATATGTAGCCAGAAGCATGTTCTCATTTACTGGAACTGGCATATCAGCAGTAGACAATGTCTAAAGGACAGGACCAAGTACACAGGCAGCAATGCGGCGAATTTGAATGTTAATTAAAAATTAGTTATAAATAAATTATTAAATAATGTACGATACAATAAGTATCGTTCTTTATGAAATCTTATGTAGGCGGTGCAATATAAAATTTAAAACAACTAAGAATGGAGCAGCCGAGTATTTATGACAACGAAATACACTGCACACTTGTTAATATAGACTAGCGATGCCCAAATGTGCTAATGCGAGCACATTGCTAATACGAGCACACAGCTTGCTCGTATTAGCATTGTGCAGGGTGTGCCTTGGGTAGGGGTGAAAAGCCGACTGACTTCAGCCCCCGGTGCGACGGACACTGGCCTCACTGTTGGTGAAACCGTGGTGTAGTGGCTGCTTGCGGGGAGATAGCCGCATGTTTCGTTTTTCTCTTTCTTTTTCTCTTTATTTTCGTACTATGGTTGTCTATTCTTCAAAAGTGGTGTCTGCATGATGGTTAGATTGAATTAAATTGTTTTGTATAAGCCTAATAAAAATGAGTGCAGAAAAACCAAAGCTGTGCAATTTTAATATTGAATGGAAAATGAAATATTTATGCCGTGAACATGGTGGCGAGTCGCAGAACATTTAATGAATGCACCCCATGATATACAAATGGAAAGAATAGACCTGCAATGTGATTCTGCCTTGAAATATGATTGCAAGGAGTCAGAGTGCATTGTTGATTTTTATAAACGGCTTTGACCCATAAAATATTCTAACATACGTGCATTTCCAACATTGTTGCAATGTGTGGCAGCACATACTCATTTGAGCAATTCTTTTCAACGCTAAAATTGAATAAATCGCGCCTGCGAAACCGCATTAACGATGTTAACCTCGCAGCAGTGCTTCGTCTTTCGTCAGCAAATGATTTAGAACCAAATATAGATGCTATCCTTTCGGATAAAAATACTTAATTTTTTTTTAAATCTATATTTACTTCTATATCATTTGCTAACGAAAGACAAGTATTACTGTTTTACTTTTTTCTTCCATTATTTATTACAAAAAATTAAAAATAATAATAAAAAAAAATGTATGTTAACAAAAATAATAAATTAAAAATTACTCAGTATTTCCATTGATTTGCCCCATAATGAAATGAATTGTAAGCTCACACATACACTCGTATGACGCTCTCATTTCTCGAGCTCATTGCTAATCGCTGCCCTCTCTCGAACTACGAAGATAAAAAACTATGACACTGATAATCCCTGACCCTGACATCAACGGATACAGCGTCTTTAATGTATTCGAGAGAAAGATTCTTCCTAGGTCCCCTTAGAGTTGGCACGAATTTAGGACCCGTATGAACCGCGAGCTGTATGAGCTGTATGATTAGGTTGACATAGTCCAGCGCATATGTTCGTCTGGCCTTTCGGTTTGCATAACTGTTTCTTGTTGATTTTTCTTATTTTATTTCGTAAAATTTATATTCAGAGTTTGCTGTTTTATAATTAGCAATGTTTTCAATTTTATTTTATTTCAAAAAATTATTTCTTACTAGCTGGCCCTCGCAACGTTGTATGCGCTTACTTTCACAAAATGACGAACAGAGAAAGGGTCAGTAACTAGCGTACACACAAACTATGTATGTATATTCAAACAAATGCGTTTACCGCATTTTACTTCCTATATACATATACTTTCGATCTTTGTCTTTGATCACGCACACATGACCATATGAGACAAACACATGAACGCTCTACAATCTGTGGCTTTCAGCTATGCATCATGATTTAATTATCGCCATCTCGCTCATACTAATTTCTGCCTACTTTATACGTATACTTTCGTTCTTTCTCTTTGATCACGCACACATGACCATATGATACAAACACACGAACGCTCTTCAATCTGTGGCTTTCAGCTATACATCATGTTTCAACTATCGCCATCTCGCTCATACTAATTTCTGCCTACTTTAAATTACATTTCATTTACATTTATGTGTATATCGTCATATAATATAACCGTGTGTTATTCTGATAAATGAGCTATATTATTGTAAATCATTGAATCATTAAAATCCATTCAGTAGATTTTTCGTGAAAGAATAACAAACATCCACACATCCATACAAACTTTCGCGTTTATAATATTAGTAGGATACTCGTATTACTAGGATTTTCTTTCGTAAAATTTAAATTCAGAGTTTGCTGTTTAACAATTAGCAATGTTTTTAATTAAATCAACTCAAAGTTTTAAACAACTTAGCTTTATACCGCATGGGAAATGGGGCAGGGAGAAGTTGGAGTCAAAGGAAAGGAGGTAGTAGGAAGAGCAGGGGAAGAAGAAGGAAAGGGGCATGGAGGAGGGGCAGGGGAAGGAGAGGTAGGGGAAAGGGCAGCATGAAATGTTCTATACAAGATCATTTGACTAATGGGGGCAGGGGAAACGGGGCATTAAGAAGAGGTGGTAAAGGAAGGGAGGTAGGTGAAAAGGGGATGAGAGGCAGGGAAATTAGAATGGGAGGTAGGGGAAGGATGGTAATTAAAGAAGGCAGGGGAAGAGGGGTAGGGGAACGGGAGGTAGGATTTGGGGTCATAGGAACGGAGCGGTTAAGGACGTTCATGAATTGGAAATGAAAACAGCCGTCCAAGTTGAAATTTAGTCACCTCGTCGTTTGCATTCGGATCGGCAATGCCAAACACCGCCATGTCGCTCCCTTTGTTCACATATTTTCAAACGTATTTGATTCATTTGATGGAGTTGCAGTACTCAACATTGCAGTGGGTTGAGAAGATTTTCGACAAAAGCGGACAATGTGGAATGATCCAGCGGTTATCGACGACGACATCTTTTCCTTTCACGATTGATCTGCTGTTGACATCTGGAGAACGACGCCGACACAATGGATATCCGTCGATTCCGCTGATTGCGTCACCCACCAACGGACGGGAAAAAAGCATGTTCGTTGTCATAACGGAATGCAGCTACGGATCAGTTTCTGGATCTGGTATTTCGGAGGAAATGATCCAATCAATAGGATCTGGTCGGATCTCATCGAACATCCAAAGCAGAATGTGTGCATGTGGTAAACCACGCTTCTGCCATGCAACCGAGTACCAACAACGGACTTTACCAAAAACCTTCTGCTTAACGATGTAATCCATGAGTACTCTTTGTTTTTATTTGAATACTCGTACAGTGATGTCATGTCAATCGCTGGATGTTTATCCTGTCAACAACAGATTTGGAATTTCGGGCCATTTCGGATTGCAGGGGAACGTGATGAATAAATCCGGGCTCCCGTAATTCCGCACGTACGTCATCGCATCTTGAGCGTACTCATGCATTTGGCACGGGCTTTCAACATAAGTAGCTGGGAGAATGGTCAAACGACCGATGTTGGCCGCGGCTTCCTGAGTAGCGATAACGTCACGTAAGTGGATGTACTCGTCTTGAATGAAATTGAGACGACATGTCGACTCTGTACTGTGGAAACAACCGGCGATATCTGAACAGATGATTGTCAACATCTTGCCGAATCATCAATCGATACGCATAGAAATTCATTGAGCTGACATTATTATTCGTTTCTTTTCCTCAAATATGAATGAAAAAGAAGTGGAATGAAAAAGAAGTGGTGACTTGTAAAAAAATATATTGAATCAATGTGTATTGAAGTGCATCATGTGACTGATTAATCTCGTACACGCGCTGCAATTGTCCACCATTACGACGAGAACAATATCGCGCGATTCCACATTCACGCCAACAATCACCACTGCCACTTCATTGATAGTGGGAGCATTGAATTGCCTCCCGCGGGTCTTTATCTGCTCTGATAATGGTTTTGTGGTCGTCCGAATGCATTTTATCCAATGTGGTTTTGAACAATCTTACCTATTCATTATGCTCAAGCAGAAGATTATGCAATTGCTCGATCATTTCACGTTTAGTCGCACTAAAAATTGCACAACGCCGATGTAGTTTAATTGCCGAGCTACCAACGAAATAGATCTGAATGAACTTATGATCTTCGTTTGGTGGTGGTAACAAAGAGTCCGCTCGATGGTGAATTTGCCCTTGAATCTGAATATTTGGTGGCAATTTCGAAAAAAATGAGAACTGTTCAAGTGATTTCATTTGTAAGCATCCATTGTATTTTTGTGTATTCGCCAGGAAATGTCTGGATTGGACTGTATTTCCATAGAGAAACGAATACAGTGGCTCTGGCGGATAAGTCAAAACGGGAAATCTCACCTTGCCACCAGCGCAGCATAAGCCGGGAGTTTCAGATTTAAACTTCAGTGCATTACAATGCTGGCATACGACAGACAATGAACCGATATCAATGCAGCGAAGATCTTTGTAGGCGATTGCTGAATCGTATTCGAAAGCATTGCGATTCATGGACAACAGCTCATTTCGTGAACTATTAGCGCACAAAAACACATTGTTTTTTTGCTTTTTGTAATTTAAAGCAATTGCCTTTGTTTTTTAATAAATTGGTCGCTGGAAGTTATTAAACGACTTCGAAAAAGGGCCAATAAAGGCTAATTTTAAATCTGGCCTAAATCAGCGTGACATCGCTACTAAAAGTCGGCCGAAGTCAAAATGTAGTTGGCTGTTTTTCGCAATGAATCGACATATGGAAATAATATGAAAGGAGGTGTTCAATTCGCGACCACACCAGCAGCCAGACGACTCATCATTAGAGCCGCGTCAAATTCAAAACGTTCTGCTGCAAAAATTAAGGAAGAATGTGGTGTTAATGCCAGTTTGGCGACTGTATAGCGCATCATTCGAAGTGCGAAGCAACTAAAGAAATTGAAGCTTTAAACCACCTCTCAATGATGCGCGAAAGGCTGCACGCCTACTGTTTGCTCTCAATCACATGACATGGGTCAAGAAGTGGCACACTGTCGTGTTCTCTGACGAAAAGAAGTTTAATCTGGACGGACCGGATGGTTACAATTATTATTACCTTGAACAATGCTTTTTAATTCGACACCACACTTGCGCAGGTGCCATAAGGGTGTGGGGAGCAATTTCCTTTTATGGAACATGTGAGTAATAGTTTGTTTCATCAAAGATGAATGCGTATGTGTACAACAGAAGGCGTTTCCACATTTTTCCAATATTTTGGGACCGATTCTATGGATATTCCAACAAGACAACGTCCCCCATCCATACTGCGAGAATCGTCAAACAGTGCATAAGCGACCAAAATGTCCAATTGCTTGAATGGCCACCATACTCACCCAGACATGAATATCATTAAGAACGTTTGGGGACTATTCTTTCGCAAAGTATATGAGGGTGGCAGACAACACGACAACACCGAGATCCATAATTGACGCCATTAAAAAGAGCCTGGGAGACTATCTCAGTTAGAGTCATTGAAAATTATTACAAGTCCTTAAAAGATTCGAATATTCGAAGTTATATTGAAGAAAGGGGGAAATACTGATTCATAATAAGTTTAATTAGTTATAAGATACTTATCATAAGCCATGAATAATTACTAAAATATTTTTATTTTTTAAGTTTTGAACTTCTTCTGTTGAGCCAATATAATTCGGCATTTTTTTTGTTATGTTTTTAAAAAATAATAAATTTAACGCCAATACGTAAGTTGGAGACCACAAACTTATTTTTGTTTTATTAAAAATTAATTATTCTATACAACAAAATGTTTTTTAATTAAAATCGACATGTTAGTTAGAAAAGATATAGCCAGTTTTGTTTTGGAAAATTTTTGAACCTATTCAGTTGAGCTACAATACTAGCTGGTACCCAGCGCGTTACTGCCCTTCCCCTTGCCTCTCCTTCCCATGCCACTCCTTCCTATGCCCCACATTACCCTTGCCATACCTTCCCCATGCCATACCTTCCCCATTTACTCTACCTCACATTCTCCTGCCCCTCTTCTCCTGTCCCTTCCACCCATTCCCCTGCCACTCCTTCCCATGCCCCACATTCCCCTTGCTCCATTTTCCCCTTGCCCCACCTTCCCCGTGGCCCTTTACTCTACCTCCAATTCTCCTTCCCCTCTTCTCCTGTCACTTCCACCCCTTCCTAACCACCCCTTACGCTGTCATCATTTCCCAGCCACCTTCCCCTACCTCTCCTTACCCCTTTTCCCTACCCCTTCGAATTGCGTTGTTATCGGCGTGTTGAAAGCGGCCTTATAATCGACAAATAGGTGGTGTGTGCCTTTATTGTACTCAAGGGTGTTTTCCAGGATTTGGCGTAACGTGAAATTTTGGCCACTGGTCGACCTCTTTGGTCTGAGGCCACATTGATACTGGCCTATCAGTGCATTCGTGTATGGCTCCCGCTGTTTACACAGTACGCGGGACAGAATTTTGTATGCTATTGAAAAGAGACTTATTCCCCGGTAGTTCGCGCAGACAGCGGGGTCTCCTTTCTTGAAGATAGGACAAGGAACACTGAGATTCCATTCGTTGGGAATGAAATTCATCGAACCAAATTTTGCATAAGAGTGGGTGAATTCGCCTTACTAACTCTTCGCCACCAGTCTTGAATAACTCAGCTGGCAGCTCATCGGAGCCTGTCGCTTTGTTATTCTTCAGCTTTTTAATTACTGAGTCGACCTCGTTATAATCCGGTGGCTCTACAAGAGAGCCATCATCAATTGGTTTTTCTAGGTATGATTCTCCATCGGCGGTATTATTCTCTTCATCGCACTCAAGTAGATTAGGTTAGTAACTTCTCCATAGTCTCAGTGTTTCCTGTGCATCCCTTCCATTATTATCCTTGCAAAAAGAAACTCCGGGCTTGAATCCTTCGGTCAGACGCTTGACCTTTTGAAATGAACTCCATTGGATCGGGACTGCGGCAAGTAGCCTTATGTATGTCTCGGTGGGGAAATCTGGTCCTACTGATTACCATGTTCCGACCTGCGGCGAAATCGATTAGCCTCTCTCCATTGCTGGAGGTAGCGTTGTGAAGGCTAAATTTTCCGACTGCCAAAGATTATTTCCTTTCCAATTTTGGAGTTGAAATCGCCAAGCACGATTTTTACATCGTGATTGGGGCAGCGTTCGTAGAGACGTCCGAGATGCTCGTAAAATTCATCTTTTGGCGTAAAATTCATCTTTGGAAAATCAGACTAATGTTGAAGTACTTAGCCTTTATACGTATCGCGACCAGGCGCTCGTCCACAGGTATGAAACTGGTGACGAGACCTCGTAGTTTCCTACTAACCACGAAACAGCATCCAAATCGGTGCTCCCTCGTATGGCAACTATAATAGATGTCACAGGATGCCTTTTTTGAGCAGCCCTGTCCTATCCATCTCATTTAATGTATTGCGGTGATGTCAGCCTTAAATTTGTCTAGGACATCAACCAGCTGGATATCTGCACCAACCCTGTGGTGGGACAGGACATTCCAGGTGCATGTCCGTAAATCATGGTCCTAATTAAGGGGAGTGCCTGCTTTCTCACAATTTGCTCACCACGGAGATTCCGTGGCTTAACCAGGGGATACGTGTTCTAGCGGACGTATGTGAGCTGTTTGAGCCGTATGCAAAAGAATCGTAATTTGACCAGTCCCAAGAGAAACGGCCAAAGAACTTTCCATTTCCGGAAACGACCCCATTCCCCCATACAAATACAATACAATACAAATATAACGTTCATAAAATTCTTTATGCATATAAACAACAAATTTATTAATTTTTTTGTTTATTCATTTAGGCTAAAGCTATACATAGCCTTTAGTCTTGGTGGATCCAGCATTTTTGTTCAGAGCAAAAATAATTTTTTCACTTCATTTTCATAAAATAAGAAAAAGAACTGTAACAACGTACCATATAAAATTGGTAGACTCGTATAGGGAATCGTTTTGTTATGCTTTAACAGTGATTTTTTTTATATTTTCGAGCTTGACCGTTGTAATGTACTCAAGTGCTTCATTGTCCAAGTTTGGTCTTAAGACTAATTCTTAAGCTATGGACTCATACGTTCCATAGCTACAAAATATGTTTATACGAACTCAAGTGTTCATATGTACATGTGTATATGTATATGAGTATGTAGCATACATATAGCAATTCAGCGTATTTAAGCAAGCTTAAAGGCGAGATGTAGCTCAGATTGTGTACATTAACAATCTGCACTGTTTGCTAGAAATGCGTGCATTCCACTGGCTGATCCCTTGGTGGTCTAATTGTATTCATATATATGCACACCTCCTTTTTTACAAAGAATGAATTTACTTCTTAAATTTTTTCGTTAAATATACATATAACTATTTTAGTTTTATTTTTTTCTTAAATTTAATTGTTAAATTTATTGCTTACAATCGGAGGTATCTTTCACCCCAATTCCGACCTAAATCAATTTCATAGGTGTCACAGAAAACTCCGTTTGAAATCTCCAGCCTTTTACTAGGTGAAATTGTTGATTGCATATATAAACTCAACAAATCATAATTTGAAACTTTGTTTATGTGTAGTTTAATGTATTTTCTTCGTAACTGTCTCTTAAGATTTAAACATTTTATTATGTCCTCGACAAATTCAAGGCTGACATCACCCCAATACATATATGCGATGGATAGGACAAGTCTGCTCTAAAAAGCCATCCTGTGACAACTATTATAGGTGCCATGCGAAGAAGCACATGGCACAAGTACACAACAAAATTTAATTTTATTTGTGCGATATACGAAAGGTGCATGTTAAACATCCTATTAATATTATAAACGAAAAAGTTTGTATGGATGTTTGATACTCCTCACGCAAAAACTACTGAATGGATTTTAATAAAACTTTACAATAATATAGTTCATATATGAGAATAACACATAGGCTATATATATATATGTATTGGTTAATTTGAAGCTTTTTTTGTGGTTAGATACACAAGTTATTTCATTATTAATTTAACTTTTATTAAATTATTTAAATAGGTAGGCATTTGTTTATTTGTTAAGGGAAAAAAATTATAAATGATTTGTGATTTGCTCTTATTCGGTTACCATCTTATCGGTTATATTAAATTTCATTTTTGAAGTAGATTTTCGTTTAGAAAAAGCAATTACATTAAGAATTATGCCGGGAAAACTCAAGTCTAATCTTTCCCAAAGTTCTAATAAAGTTCGACCTATGAGAGTTGCTAGACGTGACGAGACATTTCCACAAGCTGAACTGCGAATGCTTGAACGGGCGTCGCGTGAGGCAGCACATAGATCTGATGAGACAACAGTACAGTCCCAAGACCGGCGTCAACAGCATGCTGAATATCTGGCATCTCAACGGGCTACTGAGACATCCGAACAATCCCATGCTCGGCGTCAACAGAACGATATATGACATTTGACAGAACGATATGACATCCCAACGAACTGATGAGACACCAAAACAGTCCGAAGCCCGGCGTCAACAGCATGCTGAATATCTGGCATCTCAACGGGCGGCTGAGACACCAGAACAGTCTTAAGTTCGAGCGTCTTCATCGAGCGACGTACAATTCGTCCCAAAGAGCGACAGAAACCGTTGGCCTCCAGTGGAATCGAGAATGTTTTAGGTTCACAATTTGATCCACTGGAAAATGATCATTTCTGGGACCAGCGACACGGGCCGGCACTGCTAGTAATTAATATTTTAAGATGCCTGATAAAAGAACATCATTGGACGTTATTTAGTGTGTCTTTTTCAATCACTCCAAGAGAAAAACTGTACTTGAGTTGTCAGAAATGTTTTCTCTAACAAGACAAACTGTTTACAATATTTTAAAAAGGAGACTGGTAGAAAAAATTCTACCGGTCAACCGCACAAAATAGAAAGAGATGAACGATTTTTAATGCGAAAAGTGGTGGAAACACCTCAAATTTCGCCATTTTTATTTTAAAATTTTTATTTTAAAATTTCATTGAATAACTGTCTCATTTCTTCCTTTTTTTATATTTATTATGTTATTATTTCTTTATTCTGTCCATTGTTTTGTATTGTCCGTTATAGTACAGTTGTTTTTGTCATTTATATCCACCACTCTATATGGTCCGTTGTACCTATTTTCTAACTTATGCATAATCCATAATTATGGCTAGCCGTCTTGTTTATAGTATGTATATACTATGTCCACCTATTTTTCTGTTTATTTTACTAACATTTCTATAGTATAATTTTTTATTTCTATTCTTATTCTTATCTATTAAATATTTAGCCCGAATTAGAGCTGTTTGTAAACTAAATTTAACTTCTTTATCGTAGTCATTAATGTTATACACTGGATCCACTTGATCTTGTTTTAAGAAGTTATAGATATTGGGAATCTTACCGAATATTAATTCGTAAGGACAGTAGTTATGCACTGTCGAAGGTGTTGTATGGTAGCAGTACGTGTAGTACTTTAGCCACTGATCGCAATCGTCTTGTTCATTTAAAATGTAGTTTCTTATATATTCATTGAACGTTCTGTGGTTTCTTTCTACAGTTCCTAGCGTCTGGTGATGATACGCTGTGGATGTAGTTGCTTCCACAGCTAATAATTTGTAAAGTTCATGAAAAACCTGATTTTTATACTCGGTTGCCATTTCAGTGATTACTTTTTTCATTGGCCCGTATGTAAGTATACAATTTTCAAAAATTGCTTTTGCTATTACTCTTGCTTTTTTGCTTGGTACTGGTATTGCGATCAAATTCTGTTAATTCGCATATAACAGTAACAACATATTCATTACCATACTCTGTTCTTGGTAATGGTCAAATAGTATCTATTAAGACTCTACCAATGGTTTCTATGATGTTGGTGTTATTATCATGGGCTGTTTTGTATGTGTTATTATTTTACTAAGTTTGCATTTCTGGCATGATTTGACATACTTACGTATATCTGCAGTCATGTTTCCCAGTAAAAATGTTGACTTATTTTATTATGCATTCTTTGAATGCCAGGATGACCTCCACAAATTGGATCATCATGAAACTTTTGCATTATTTTTTGTTTTTCGTCGTCACTGACTATTTTAGTGAGACTAGGGAGAAGGGCAAGTTCAACTTGCTTTCTTATTATGATGTCCTCATGTTCTCTCTCTTTATTGGGATGTCCTCGAACAGGTTATCTTCTAGTTATACCTGGAATCTTTTAATTCCATTACTGTCAGCTATGTTTTCAAGCTTTAAAAATAATTGATCTAAATCAATTTTTCTATGAACAGTAACGTCGGCTTTACATAAATTTTTTCTTTTGTAATTTCTTTTGACGACTTGTGTTTCTGCTTTATTTGTATTTTCCTTTCTTTTCTGCAATCTAGTTGTTGTTTTAAAAATATTGGCGTTTATTTTGTTAATGTTATTTATATCTTTATTCTATGCGCGATAAGTTATCTGCGACATAGTTTGCTTTACCCCTCAGGTACTCAACAGTGAAATCGTATTCCTCTAAATAAAGTCTCATTCTAGTTAGCATGGACTTTTTACTGTACACATATGGCCTGTAGTATTTTATGGCCCAGTGTATCTCGGCTAGTTCCTGTTCAATTGTGGATTTATTGTAGCGTATGCTTTAAGGTCTTTCACCTTTTGTAAAAGACCTTAAAGCATACTCTACTGGTAGCTGAATTCCGTCATATTCTTGACTTAACATAGCACCGCATGCGTTTTTACTAGCATCAGTTGTAATGCAAAAATTCTTTTTCAAAATCGGGATATTGCAGAATTCTTGGACTTATTAGTGCATTTTTTAAATAATTAAATGCATCTTCGCATTCTTTATTCCATTTGAAAACCGTATTTTCTTACAAAGCCTTGTTAGAAGGCGTGAATGTTCCGCAAAATTAGGAACAAAACGTCTATAATATTTGCAGAATGCAACAAATCGTTTGGTCTCGTCGTTGGTGTTGGTGTCGGATATTCCATCATAATTTTGAATTTACTATCATCGGGCAAAATACCTTTATCTGTATATTTATGCCCAAGGTAAGTCACTTCGTGACTGAAAAATTAGCATTTTCCAGGATGTAATTTTAGATTGTATTTTCGGTATATCTCAAAGACATATGTTAGATTATCCAACATATGACTTTCAGAACAACCTATATAGCAGACGTTTAAAACGGTATAAACCTTTTTTTGTAGAGAATAAACCTTTTTATGTATCTTAAGCCTTCGTCAAGTTCATCACATCAATATCAACTTGAAATTCTATATGGTGGCATCTTATAGATGGTCACTTCATACACATCTACTAGTGGGCGTGTACCACCCACTTTTTAGGGCAGCCCGTATTTGAACATCACAGGTTATGTTTTACAATACGATTTAAAATTTACGATTTAAAATTTAGTGTGAGTTCTATTAGACCTTCGGTTCAACAGAAGTACACGTTTTTTCTTCTTATTAAATTTATTTAATGCTGTAATAAGACGTGGATATTTTCTTTTACAATAGAAAGTGTCACAAATTGTACTGATACCGATGCTGGGTAACCTGAAGGGATGGTAGATTCATATAGGCCAGTCAGCCTCTTACAATTAGTTGGTAAAGTTTTAAAGCTGTTATTTGTAGCTAAGCTGATACTAGTTATAGCGAAGCGAAATTTGGTTCCGCATTACAAGTAAAGTTTTAGAGAACGCCATTTAATTATCGAACAGGCTCACAGAATTTTCAAAACCATACGCAATGCAATTGAGCAGAAAAAATATTGTACAACCGCATATCTATACATAATACAAGCCTTCGACAAAGTGTGGCATATATCATTGTTTTTAATAGGTAGCTTCAATGTAAATAAGGAAATGCTTCGTAAATATATCAACGGGTGTGTCCCAGTGGTAGACCCCATAAAATTTATCCACATAAATTTACGTTTTTAGGTCTACCAAATAAACTCGGGTTAGGGTTCAACCGAATTTATAACTCTCTCTCTCTTTTTTTTTTTTTGATATTCTGCACACAGAGTGTGACTAGTTTTATAATTTTTTCGCGGTGTTTGCAACGCATAAGATTGTGTCCCAAACTTTTCGGTTCCTTAAAGGCCTACCTAAATTTTTTAGATAAACCTCTGAGAAATTTGAATACAATAATTAAATATGAATAATATAACTATATCTATATTTGGCATTATTTTAATTTTCTAATTAAATCAAAATACATAACTATATGAAAAAATGTATTGTATTAAAAATTGTTCAATTGTTCAGGATGCTTATCATTCTTTCAAAAATTAATTAAAAATACTAAAGTAAACTCCATCGTTGGAGGGTAAAATTAGCAAGTATGAACGGTATCAAACGTCTTTTCCACCTAAGTTAACGTTTTCTCTTGTTTTTTAAATCACAATAAAAGAAAGTTTACCTGTAATATAAGTGGACTTTTAATTGTAGCAATTTCAAAGTACGTATCCAAGAACTTATCAGGAGTCGATATCTCAACATTTAGAGTTTGTAAAAAATGTTTCTGAAATCCACTGTCCTCATCGTTTTTTATTGAGTCACTTTGAGATCCAGAAGTGTCCAAGTCTAAGTCCAATGAAACAATATTTCTTGCAATGTTATCATCCACGCGTTGTGTCAGTGATTCAGCAATATTGGAAGACTCAATTTGAACATTATTAACCGTTGCATTAGTTGAATGCTTTCTAATGTTAACTTTCGGCTTTGGGGATGATTTGTACTGCCATCTTCCAGGCCTGCGATTTAGTTTAAAGGCGTTTTGAGTATGAGTTGATTCGAATTCTGAAGTGGATAAAGGAAGCTTTGTGCGAAACGGACGACGAGAAGTAAACTCAACAGTTGTCGATGATATTGATGTTGCAGATTTGGAATGTTTGTTCCTCCTGAAAGTATACATACGAAAAGTCAAATGAAACATCCGAGGAAACAAAAAATAGGGTAGAAAAGTATGGTCGAGAAGGCCGACTATATATTAAAAAAAAGATGAGGTAAATAATTCTTGCAACTAACGAAATTTCTGATATCAACTTTGTGACAAACGCATTTTATTGTACCATTCACACCAAGTATGAAGTAATGTATTAAAGGAACTATCGTAAATAACATCTATATATATATATATATATATATATATATATATATATATATATATATATATATATATATATATATATATATATATATATATATATATATATATATATATATATATATATATATATATATATATATATATATATATATATATATATATATATATATATATATATATATATATATATATATATATATATATATATATATATATATATATATATATATATATATATATATATATATATATATATATATATATATATATATAAAAATTAAAGTATGTATCTATATATCTATGTATATATGTATCTATGTATACATGTATCTATATATATTTGTATGTCCGTTATAGACAGATACACCTTCCAACCATTCGCCTTGAGGGGTGTGGATATGCTTTTAGGAACAGAGAACGTTTTGGCGATATAAAAAAAAGACCGTGAACCAGCTATTATTTAAAAAAAAAATTTTTTTTAATTTTTTTTTTTTTTGTTTTGAAAAATAAAATAATTTACAGAAAACCTAAGAAATCTACGAGACAAAATTCACTGCAATTTTATTAATTTTATTAATGTTCTTTGATATGATTCAGATAAGATTAGTTAGTCATAAAATATTAGCCAGGGGGTGTATGGAATTGCAAAACTGTTTTTAATTTTGTTCGAATTAATAACAAACACTGCAAATTAATCAAAATGCCACCCAAGAAAATATCCATTGGAAGATCAACCAAAGAATCAAAACAGAAGTCAGCCAGTAGGGCGGCTGAAATATCCGGTGAAGGAGAAATTCGTCTAAATGAAAACCTTTAGAGAAATCGTGAATCAAGAGCTGTTGAAACATCTGAAGAGCGAGACGCACGATTGGAAGACCTACGAACCAGTACATCAACTGCGAGAGCAGCTGACACAACTGGACAACGGGACGTACGATTGGAAGAGCTACGAACCAGAGAATCTACTTCAAGAGCAAATGAAACAACTCAACAGCGAGATGCAGGCTTTGATGGCCTACGAACCAGAGCATCTACTTCAAGAGCAGCTGAAACAACTCAACATCGAGATGCACGATTACAAGTTCTACGAACCACAGCATCTACTTCAAGATTGAGGTCCGATTTGGAGATGGAAGTATTTAATTACGATAAAGACTCCGACTACAGTACGCACCCACATGTTGTGTATCGCCAAATGAATAACTAATCTTATCTAAGTCTTATCAAAGCACATTAATAAAATTGCAGTGAATTTTGTCTAATAGATTTCTTAGTTTTTCTGTAGTTTATTTTATATTTCAAACAAAACAATAATATAAAAAATTTTAAAATAATAGAAATCAGTGGTGATTCAAAATAACATTGAAATAACATTACAAAATAAGCCGAAATCTTCGTTGTGTTATATGGAAATGGAATTAAATATTCCCAAAGATTCAATTCATCGCATTTTGACGGAGAAATTGGGTCAACAAGGTCTGTTGCAAAAGAAATAGGATTTTTTAAAAATAGCTGTTTCTGGTGGCGCCACCTATTGGTAGATACATGTGGAAAACTTCATTTACCAATGAAAAGACACCGATACGATGACATTGAAGTCATCCAAATTCGTCGACCAGCATTCTCAAGGACATTCCGAAAAATGACCTAAAACACTCATAAAAAAAAATCACTTTTGCCAAATATTAAATTATATATATATATATATATATATATATATATATATAG